>JAEMWC010000404.1:482500-540000 GCA_016490735.1 Pachyseris speciosa
GTTTAAATGAGAACTGAAAAATATATCTCTTGATCTTCTGTGACCTTTTAGGTCAATGTAGGTGGCTGTAAACATTTGAGGAAACCCTCGTCCTGATCACATCACCATCCAAAATCTAGGTGGTAAAAAATTTTGATGGCAGATAGCGGTGGCAAAATCAAGAAACTGTTACTGTGGCAATTAATGTTGTTTTTAATGGTCATGTGATCAGATCCAACCAGGGTTTCTCTCTCGACAACAAGGGAGGAAAAGAGAGAGAGCCTGGCCTCGAGGTTGGTAGCTCTTTGGCAGCTGCAATTTTTGTATGGGACAAGGCAGCTTCATACTAAATTCTTCCTTAGGGATAAAATCTGTTAACGCTGCCCAAGCTTATAAAAAGGGCAACGCATTTGATTATATCAACCATATTATCTGCCACCAACTCAGCTGCCATCTTTCCACGTGCTCTGTCTGGTTACTTTGAAGCCTGGTGTTCGATCAAATTACCTCCCCACAAGATAGGAGAGAAAACCGGAAGCTGCGGCAAACTCCTGCTAGCTTGGGGAGAGGAGAAACTAGTCTTGAAGGAAAATAAAGCAACTGTTCAGTCTTCTATCTTCTGAGCCTAATAACTCTTTTTGAATGACTGCCACCAAACACAAGCAAACTGAAAACCGCAAAATAAAGGGCAACGCATTTGATTATATCGACCATATTATCTGCCACCAACTCAACCGCCATCTTTCCACGTGCTCTGTCTGGTTAATTTGAAGCCTGGTGTTCAATCAAATTACCTCCCCACAAGGTAGGAGAGAAAACTGGAAGCTGCGGCAAACTCCGCTAGCTTGGGAAGAGGAGAAACTAGTCTTGAAGGAAAATAAAGCAACTGTTCAGTCTTCTATCTTCTGAGCCTAATAACTCTTTTTGAATGACTGCCACCAAACATGAGCAAACTGAAAACCGCGAAATAAAGTTATGAATTCCTGCAACCTCACAATAATTTCTTGACCGTAAACCGCCAAAAAAATACGCATGTTCCCGCGAACTGACACTCAAAATAGGCTTAAACTGCCAGACTGCCAGAGTATAATAGACCACCTCTAAGCACATTCAGTAAACCTTATTTATGGAATCAAATGTCACACAGTTACTGCAACTGAGAAAGCTTCAGTAGCAGTAGCAGTAGCAGTGCATCGCGCAGAATGCTATTGTTTTACACAACACCTATCTACAGTGCTAAAATTCTTAAGGCCCGGCATGAAAAATATGCACTTTCAGAACTGATGGGACCTGATTGGTCAACTGATTTAGCTTTGGAATACTAGAGCCTCTTCACCGAATTCCTGGGGGGGGACTCGCATATGAAAGGGGCGGGGATGCTCGTCGTCTCGCTTAGGAGTGTAAATTTCAGATTTTGGTCTCACTTAGGGTGTTCTGGGCAAAACGCCATTATATTCAGCCGTGAAGGACTCGTTAAAATATATATATTTAATATGTATATTTTTAATTTGGCGAAGATTTATGAAGATTTATGATGATGCTTTTAAAAACTACTTATGGGTAAAAGTATTGATGACAATGTCTTTGCCATCATTAAAAGTCACTGTATTTTTCATTTGTCTGTGTTTAAACATGGTCTCTTTTAGGGGTCAAAAAAAGCTTGGGCCACGCCCAGATCGGTCTCCTTTGAGGGTTTAATTCAAAATTTCCGACGAGCATCCCCGCCCTTTCATATGCGAGTCCCCCCTCCCCACCCCCCGGGGCCGAATCCCCTGCAGTCAATCAAGCGTGCGATAAAGTTCAACAATGAAACAATATTCATAAAAGAGTGGCCAGTGTTCCTTATTCGAGAGCGTGTTCGCAAACGAATTCGCGTGGCGGTGTTTTCATTTCTTTCAAAAGACTTACATTAAAGTGCTCAAGAAATAATTTTAACTTGAAACTTGCAAAGTTTTGTTTGTTTAGCATCTCAATTTCAATGCTCAATTGCAACGGCATTCCGCACGAAGCTCAGAGAATGGTGCCAAGTGAAACTGAACCGGTGGGGTAGTACTCGATCCCGGCCGGCTCCACCCCATAGAACCCTGCTCTTTACCTGTTTGGAACATGAAAAACTTGACTCCAGCTACTGCGTTTAACCGTAGACTTTGTCTTTCCATATTCAAAAATATCGTGCATCCAATCGGGGATATAGTTTTTCAAAATATACAGGAGGCATGCCAGAAAACAACCTAAATTTAGAAACACCAAACTCGCGAGAAGGACGTCCATAGTTCATTTGCTCCCGCAAACTAGACAGCGGTCATTCAAAACAGGATAATACGCAAGCGCAATCCACGTGTACCGAAAAATAGTCTACAAGTTTGAGAGTATATTTTTGCGATTTTCCGGCGATTTTCTATTCTTTCAGCTTTATTCTGCTCGCAGAAGGACATTAGAAAATCAATATGGTGCTAATGACAATGATAGGCCGTGTTATTGACGGCTTGCCACTGGCAGCTTCAATGCAAAGCGACCAAGATGTAAGCTTAAGTCTGTATAACCTAAGTAAACAGTAATAACATGTCATCTTAGTTTTCTAAGCCCAAGGGTCAGTTTATCTTGCATCTATTCGGATTAATCTGTCGTAGCTCCTGTTAATTTATGCTTGCATGGGCAAATCTTTATGAGTCCCTGTTTGTTTGTCCAACTGTAAGTTTACATTCTTAGGTACCAATTAACCTTTTCCTGTGTTAATTTGTTCGGTGTGAAGTTTATGTCTATTTATGCCAATAGAGTTGCTGATTTTAACAGATTAATTGGAAAAGTTTAACTCTTCTACCAGAAGCATGAAGCTCGATACCTATAAGAAGTCTGTTTTCCTTGCAAATCCAGTGATATTTTTTTAACCAGGATTTTTTGTTTCAGACAAGTCGTGGTTTACAAGACTACCAGGCACAAGCCAAAATGTTATTCAGAAAACTCACAGATCACTCACCAGCAAGAAGCAGCATTGAAACAGGGACGATGATGTTTCAGTAAGTATTGTTCTTTCCAAAAGGGAACAGACAAATTTACTGGCATTATTTACATGTACAACAACACCAGTGGTGTGTACATCTGTACCACTGAAACTTACATAACTTTTTCATCACTTTCTTTGCTTTATGTATCAGTCAATTCCAAAAGCGCCATCACCCCCTTCCTGGGCATACCCCGGGCATTTGATCCAAAATTTGTCCTGCACAATGGGGCATTTGACTTTCGGCTAAACATTGGTCGGCAGTCGTCAGCTAAAGGGTTTTGCACGTCTTTCGCATGCAAATATTCATTCATTACCACGGGAGCCGCTTTGCTCCCTTCACTTCAAGATTCCGTGTAGTTTTTCCGTTGTTTACTAACTAAATATACATTTAGATTGCGAGCAGTCCCTCTTTCTTTCCTTTGTTGATCCTGTGGACGAGCGCGAAGTGCAAGCAAGCTGAAACTTGGGCGAGTGGAAGTCAGCGCAAGCGAGCAGAAAGATAGAGACTGCAGCCTTTTCTGTTTGCGACGCGTTCGAATTTCCCATTGCACAGGCAACAGAAAATTCCGATTGGCTAATCAGACAATGTACATGTACGCTGTCAGAAGAATTTGATTAGCATAAGTGTTGGCAACCTGTTGACAGACAAAACGAAACACAGCAGACAGCAATGGTGTACACGGAAAAAAAATTGTTGGTGATTGTTTTTATCATTATGCATGTCCATTGTTAAGAATTTTCACACTAGCATGAATTCCAATGCACCATACTTTTCCAACAATGCCCCATTGCCTTTGGCGGAATGAAGTCGACTTATTCTAATCTGTAGATCAGTGTTATCTATAAAATAACAGTAGCACAGTAGCCGTCAGTCACACTCACGTTGGGAAGTACTATAACACTCTGAACTAAGTAGGACCAAGTACGTCTTGGCATCGCTGGTTCAGAGCATTACAGTATGACACTGAACTTCGTTCTTCGAAGGCTATGGAGTGGAAATGTATGGTGCGTTGGAATTCATGCTAGTATGAAATTCTTAACAATGGACATGCATAATGAGGGAAACAAGCAACCAACAAAAATAATTAGCAGGTGCCGGAATTTGTGAAAGCATAATTTGAGCGATTTGATGTCAATGTTTGACCGCCTTACATTATTTCAATTACCGTATTTATTTGACTATAAGCCAAGCGATTTTTCCGTTAAATTAAACCACCGAGAGTAAATTTTCCACCAGAGAAGGGGGTTTGGCTTATAGCCGATAATTTTCGGGGGGAAAAAGTTCAAAGACCCAAAGACAACAATAAAAATGAGAGCCAAAAACAAGTTTTCTGTGTTATCACATGTGGTGGCTCGTAAAGGAGCCATTTGCTAGTTTTGCTTCAAGGAAGGTTTCATCAGTCATTGTTGACATCACACTTAACCTGTTTGTTGCTTCACATACCCTACTATAAGATTGTTATCTCCACAGAAGTCGTCACATTTCCTGTGAATTAATTGGGTCTACTTTGTGATGTTATTTGTGGAAGAAATTCTTCAATAAACTTGAGCAAAACCATCCTGTTTCTGCTTTTGGGATCAAGCACAACCGAGCGCGACTCAAAGCACGTTGCTGGCTTGGTAACCTCTCGCTCACCTAGCCTGCCAGGTCATACAAGATGGCGGGTCGTTTACAACTTCGATCTTTTGTGTTTTGGTTTTTTTTTGAGTTTTTTTTTTTTGAGGTTCCAAACATTTCCTAAAAGTTACAAGCTTTGTTAAAAATTCCTTTATGGTGAAGGTATGGGATTGAATTTTTTAGATTTTCAACATAATTCTTGCTGAAGTGTGGCACACAATCCATGCGTTTTTTTTCTTCACGGAACTTCGGCATTCGATTTTCAAGTCCCGGCTTATAGCCAAGAGCTTTCCAGGTTTTTTGGTGAACATCTGGCCACTACTCCACTTGCTAAGTTTAGGGTCTCGCTTATAGCCAGGATCGGCTTATAGACGAATAAATACGGTACCTTGAGATTGAGAGGTCTTTGAAAACAATAATTTAACTGTGAATGATATATGAAATGAATCAACTATAGGATCACCGAGTTTAAAAGAAATTCATAGACTACTTTTCTTAATATTCACCTCAGTGTAAAAACATAGCTAAGTTTTGACAAAAAAGCAAAATAGCCACCTTATTCAAGTTCGTATTTTTTGAAATCAAATGAAGCAATTTTGTTCCACTTTTCAGGAAATGTGGTTCATATGTATAAAAATAACATGCGCTTCAAATGTGCTTCCTGTAAGCCCGACAAAATTATATAGAGTGTCGCGATTAGATTTGTTTGATGTTAACAGTCGAAAACGTCAGCTGAAAATTTCTCGAAATTGCTTGAGTAGTGAGTTTAAACAAATTCTATGAGATCATAGAATTTGTTTAAACTCACTACACATCAGGGAAACTATCTAAACTACAAGTACTGAAGACAGTTTAGAAAGAAAACCTTAAGATTTCATGAAAATCGACTGTGAGTAAAAACAATGACGTCATTGCGTTGTTATGGTAACTCCAATCTCGATAAAATACACCTCAGCCGCAACTTTGGTCTATCCCTCGTAAGAGCGTGGATATCAATCTCCTGTATTTATTTCAATGCGCCATGATTTAGATTTAAAGTTGGAAGGTGTCACTACTGAAAAATCCAATCAAGCCAGCAAGACAAATACAGTATTATCTTATTTGCAATGACTGGAAAACGGACAACATCATAGCGCTATTTTATAATTCATTGATGGAAAAATGGAATTCAACTTCTTGAAATTATTTCATTCGTGGCAATTAGAAAATCTAAAAACTAGAGGTTTCTAGCTTTCCACAGAGACCAAAATTCTCAAAAGCCTAAAGTTTATTTTTGGCCCACGCGACAAAAAGGGGCGGAGCTTTTCACGGCTGAGTTATCTGAACGCGTCGCAAAGAGGAAAGGCTGCAGTCTCTCCTTCTTTCCGCTCGCTTGACTTGACTTCCACTCGCCCAATTTCCGCTCGGTCAGCTTCGCGTTTGCTCACAAGATCAACGAAGGAAAGAAAGAGGGACTGCTCACAGTCTAATATACAGTTAATATGCCTTTATTCAAAGTTTGGAGTGCCGACAAAAGAGATTGGAAAAGAGTTTTGGCGCACAATTTTTCGGATTTGGTTTGAAAACAGTAAGCAATTTTTGACAAAATATTATTATGAGCGGGGAGCGTGCCAAAATGCTTCATGCAAAGAGTGATTTTCTATAGATTTACACTTGATTTTCCCTTTTTGAGGCCCTGACGGTGGGGCATTTGACCATCTAAACTGGAAACAGAGTGGGGCATTTGCTAAAAATTTTTTAAAAAAGTCAAATGCCCGGGTGTTTGCCCAGGGGAATTGACTGATACATTAGTATGTGATCCACTTGGCAAGGAAACTTTTCATCATCTATTTTTATCTATTATTTAAATTTTCCTTTATTTATTTCTTTATTTATTTATTTATTACTCAAACCTTCACTTTCATTACCATGAGCTTCCATGTACTGACCGTCCATTGCCAGATTAGCTTGCTAGAGGCAATTAAGTTAGTTAAAGATTAAAGATAAAAGATTTAGTCTGAACCAAACTTTCAAAATTACAGTGTTGAGTGCATTTTAACCCTTCTTTGTTGCAAAATATCCTACATAACATTTTTCAAATGTTCTCCTGAATATGTATATTTGTTAAGAAATAATTTTCACCCAACTCAGTTGGAGTGAATTTTCAGTTAAGTTACAGGACTGGTAAGCTTGTACTAACAGTAACAAACATTAGTATTGATAGTCCATTGTAACTGGTATTGACTGAAGATTCATGAAGACTTGTTTTCAAAATTAAGAAGGTCCATCTCAGCTGTCACTGCAAAGACAGGAAAAAGTAAAAGATCCATTCAGGTTTTAGTTAAGACTTTGTTTGTGTTCTGTTGGCAGTTACATTATTGAGAATGGCGTTTGCTACTTGACGTTAACAGAAAAAACATTTTCCAAAAGAGCAGCATTTAGCTTTTTGGAAGAGTTATCCTCAGAGTTTTACAGAGAATTTGGAGGAAGAATTGCCACAGCAACTAGACCATACTCATTCATTGAATTTGGTAAGTTTCTATGTGTATTTGTAATATGACTGGCTCTTTCAGCGGTCAAGATGAATCAATTCTCCTGCTGTGATTGGCTTTTCGCGAGGTCAAGATGGAGCCATCGACCGCTTGGGATAGCCCGTTCGTCCCGCGTTTTACTATCTTTTAATTGCGTCCTTTGAGTCATATAATATATCCTTTATTGACCACGCTTGTTCGGTCAAGGTGGCGGGATATTGGCCTCGTTCTTTTTTTGCGTGTTTATGGACCTCGACTTTGTCTCAGTCCATAAACACGCAAAAAAAAAACTTGGCCAATATCCCGCCATCTTGACCTCACGCTTGGCCAATAACCCATATGTATTGTACTGTTAGTGCCTTTTCAGTTCAGTGTTGTGTACCCCTGTCAGGGGCATAGCTTCCTTAGTATATGCATGGACATACATACATTCCTGAAAAAGTTGAAAATTAGGTTAATTGTTCTTGGAGAAGTAGACATGTACATGTTGATTGTTCCTGTAGATCTATTTCTGAGAAGCATGAACCTAACTGAAACTTATGATTGTAACTAGGGCTCAATTGCCGCTATGTAGGTGTTTTTACAAGGAAAAGAATGCTGGTCAAAAGGAATGGCCATTTTCACACTAGAAGACGGACAAATCATCTGGACAGACAAGTCAACCGTGGGCT
This sequence comes from Pachyseris speciosa, assembly GCA_016490735.1. Lineage (NCBI taxonomy): Eukaryota > Metazoa > Cnidaria > Anthozoa > Scleractinia > Pachyseridae > Pachyseris > Pachyseris speciosa. The sequence goes on from JAEMWC010000404.1 coordinate 490,283, forward strand.
CTAACCTTAGAAACTATGGCTCTAAAAAAGAGTTCAAATGAGAGTGTGTTCAAAAAGATTTGTGAAGAGTTGGTAGGTTCTGAAGGCCTAGAAGGCCTACTCCTCATGATGGCAGCAAGGCCGTTATGTTCAAAATCGTCTGTTTGTCCCTCAAGATATGAATTTATGATGATCAAAACAAGCTGAGTTGTCCGTCTTGAATTTACTTTAGACGAATTGATTGTCGGACGACTTGTCTGTCCATACGATTTGTCTGTCTCCTAGAGAGAAAACAGCCAGTGTGGCACACAGTGGTAAAAACTCTCATTTCTGAATGAAAGTCTAAGATACCACATGTTAGCTCAATTTGTGATAAGCGATAAAAGCACTTCAGTGAACTCTAAACAGCAACAAAGAATTTTGCGACTTAGTTGTCATTAATGCTTATGCTTACTACATAACCTCACCATACTGATGGTAAAAGAGAATTATACTGTTTGTGTTGCATTCCTAGTGGCTCATTAAGACTAAATCATATTATAAATTACTAATATTCCTCCAAAACTGGAGGAGTTTGAGTAGCATCTGAAGATACTGTATGTATTTTACCAGTAAGTGAAGTGATCAAATCCTCTGAGCTGTGTTTTGTAGCATATATGGTGTGTAGCTGTGCCAACAAAATGCTGTCATTACTGAAAAATTTATTTTCCTGCCTGAGAAACATCCTTTCAAAATTAGTTTATAGTGACTTGGGCTTTGACCGATACACTCTGGACTGAATAGGATGTTGGGTTGACATCAAATTGACCCAAATGACTTTTAGGGCTTTTTTTCTTTTTTGGTCCAAATTAGCTGAATTTTTGCATGTGGCCTTTGATTCAATGGAACAAAACTGCCCCATAATTTTTTGGCCAGTTTCCATTTCTTTTTCAAGAAAAAGAATATGCAAAAAAAGGCCCTAAAAGTCATTTGGGTTGGTTATGCCCCAGCCCTTCAATTATTCTGTGAACAAAATTTTCATGAGTCACTATAAATTAATTTTGCAAAATGTCTGCAGTTAACTTGTGCGTCTGACTGTGTGCATTTTGTAAAGTTTTCCTCATAACTGGGAGGAATGAAACATGATCACTAATCCCAGTAAAAACTCAACTCCGACTAATTATTGATGCTGTAAGCAGATAGGTGGCATATGTGATCATAAGCCAAAAAATTAACAATAGTAGGATTGTTACTTTTGAAAGGTTGGGCATAAACTGGACCAGCTAGTTTGAAAGTAACAACCCGATTTTGCATTCTCAGGTAGAATTGTCACTATAAATAACAATATTCACTGACCACTGCCTTTTCAGATACATACATTCAGAAGGCAAGAAAGAACTACCAGGATTCAAGAACAAGAAGAAATTTAAACAGATTAAATGACGAACTCCATGATGTACAACGAATTATGGTTCAAAACATTGACGATGTTCTTCAAAGGGGGGAGCAAATTTCAGGTAAATTATCCCGTGTAAAACACCTAGTATAGCTGTGAAGCCGCAAGTTCTCTGATTATATTTTGATTACATGATTGGCTACTGAAAATGGTTTCTGTCCTTTCGAAAATTATCCTTTTTTTGGCTCTCTTTCTTACAAACCTCCCAGATATTTTCAAGACAAAACAAAGTGGTTGATTTCTCTCATTTGGAAGTTTTGGTCAGAAAAGGGGACCTAAAGACAACACAGTATTGTCAATATTATTTTTATAATAGTTCTTTTTCTACCCAAATAATCTTTAGGCATGCCAAAATCTGTCTATGCGCCTATTTATGTGCATTCATGGTGTCCCCTTACAACTCCATATACATGTAAATGACTGATCCGCCTAGATTACCTAGTGCCATTTGCAGATCAGTTTTGTTTGTAAATGTTTTTCACTTATATATTTTGAATAAAGTGTGTAATATAAAGTGTACATGTACAGTAAATTTGCATTAATGCAGTGCAGCAGCTCATAAATATCAAATGCATTCTCTTTCATTCTCTTCCAGTTTTAGATGACAAAGCTGGAAATCTAAGGTTTCAATCAGAAAAATACAAGAAAGATGCCACCTACCTAAATCTCCGCTCTTCCTATGCAAAGTATGCTGCTGTAGGAACAATTTTTGTGGTGCTTATGATCTATATTCGATTCTGGTGGTTTTAAGGAATAGCAAGAATTTCTGAGACAGAGCTTTATAGATGAAAAATATTGATATTATAAGAAAATCATACTCATTGGTTAACTATTTCTATGAAATAGTAGTTAGCCTTGAGGTAAATATGTCAAATAACTTGAACTTATTAGTTTCTTTAAACTGTAACTTGTCATGGTTTATGTTTATGTTTATATTGATTTCATATTTATGTTTTCTTCATCATTATAGAGCACCAAGACACGCATTTTTAACTTTACAATAAATGTCCAACACATTTTTTAAAAATCATATAGCCATAATAGAGCCATACAACATAAAACAATCTTGTTTTGCTGGTTAGCTTGTCTAGGTTGTTGTATTGTTCTGAAATCAAAACTCCAACAGGAAATTGTATTTATCTGCAAACTCAAGTCTACGGAAGAAACAACCCCTTAACATCACCTAAACTCTGAGCCCTACCTTCCCTTAAGCACAAAGCAGCTATGTTAATGGCCTGTTTCTTGAAGTCCTCATGAACTGGACCGTTAAAGTTTTTTTTCTGGCAAATCTGTTTATTGCTAGATGCTGGTGATTCTTTGTATTTAAACTTGTGTTTTTCCAAAACAAAGTACACGTGAAAAAGTTCAGTGAAAAGTAAAGAATGCACTCTAGTTGGCAAAAGCACTAGCTGCTTGTACCTTTTGAAAGGTACTGTAGTATGGTATCTCATTTCAGAGAGTGAACACGTTTTATGGCATGTACACATAATTACATTGCAAAATGTAACAGAGTGGTCAATGCCGATACAGCGTAGTTTCCAAGTCTGTTTCTCAACTGAAGGTATTTGTAACAACTGGAGCATGTGGGTGTCTAGTTTTCAAAAACAAATTTGTAGTCTAGTTTATTTTGCTGTATCTTCTCATTTAAAAATAATGACCAAATGAATCACCATTACCATAATGTTCTCAGTGCTATAAGTTGCTTGCTGCACTCTCTTAGAACCAGGCCGATTCCTTGGTCCTGAGGTACTAGAGTATTATTATTATTGTTAATTATTATTCAGGGCTGCCAATTGTCAGAATAAATAAAGATAATAAATATTATTATCATCATCATCATCATCATCATCATCATCATCAGAGTAACAAAAATTCCCCAACTTTTCACTCTCAAGGAAGCAGGGAAAATCCTTTGTAATTGAAGCAAGTAGTCATATAAAGCCAAAAATATTCTTCTTTATTTTTTAAACATTAGCTTTGGGAACAAGAGCACTAGCTCTTATTAAAAACTGATAATAAATTAAGAACTTTGACTTGATATCTGTAGTTTCCCTCACTTGTTACAAATTATCCCAAACTGGACTGAGTTGTTCAAAGTATAGTTAAGCCCTGGCCAAACTATCGAAAAAGTTGGATTCAACATTCCAACTTTGCATTGCTTGATCCAACATTGTTCAACCGTTTGGCCGCCATGTTGGATAATGTTCGTCCAACAATTTTTGCTCAATCAAATGTTGGACAGAGTTTGTTTTTGATCAAACATTTTGCCCAACAATTCTGCTTGACAAAAATATGTTGCAGTGTTTTGCCGCTCTTCCAACAAAGTTGTATCCTGAAGCGGCTCACGTTCACCCTGCTAGCCAATAAATAATCGCTATTTTGGTGTTCTGTTTGCAGATGTCCGGTTAAATAGCGTTTAAAATTTCTGCAAACTGATCTGGGCTCATTCTCATCTCCGCAGCCATATCTTGCAATGATAACTGTAGAGCGGTATGGAACACCCTTATCAGCTCATTCTCTTAACAATTCTATAGATTTTCCTCTCTTGACACCGTCATTTACATCTTCAAACAGCTCTAGTACCATAAACATTACATGTAACACTATATAAGCGCTTTCCGTTTCCATTTTAGCGCCATGTTTTCAATTAAATTTAGCACCAACTTGTACCGGTAGCTTGTTTCGTCTAGCAATGTTGGATAGTGTTTTGCTATCTCAACATTTACATCCAACAATGTTGGATATCCAACTTTGATAGTTTTGCCAGGGCTTTAGCGCTAACCATTGGTTAAGATGTATTAAAACCTATAGGTTGCCATGGTATTTAACCTGGGTTAGCACAAACCATGCTTCAAGCAACTGGGCCCTGTACTCTACACAGTAAAATTAGCATGTCAATTATTAAAAGGAAACAAAGCACTGGTAAGCTCTACCAAGATCTGTAAACCAACTCTTTTCCCAGGTTATCTCTCCTTCCCACCCAGGAGGGAGTGAGCAGAGATTGTTATTATCTGTCTTCAAAAATAATTTGCGGATACTCATAACCTCGTGTAAATTTCAATCATTGATTTCATTGTAAATAGATGACTGAAATGATAAAACCAATAAAATGAGCATTAAATATTGTTTCCAGTGAAATGCTTTGATTCATAATTAAATCATAATACCCAATGCTGATTAACACTGTTCCTTTGTAAATGGTTCTGTTTATAACAGCTACATACCCTCAATAGCACCATAGTAAATTATATTATTACAATGCTTGTAATTTTATTTCTTTTCAATCTTTACATATAAACAAGCTTCTCAGCAAATATGAAGTCGATAAGTCGATAAAGTGAAATGATAGTTATCATAAATCATTTTAATAGTAAATAAATTTCATAAATTACAAATTTTCAACACTTTTCAATTATTGCACTCTGTATGATGCTTCTATGAAATTTGGATCTGTATATTAAGGGTACAATAATTTTATCTTAATATGATAAAATAAATAATTCTGTGGCACAAATCAATTTCTTAAATCATTTTCAGTTTTTTTTCTGTAGAACCCAACAGCAACAAAAATGTCCAAAGTAAAATTTCAACAGTCCCCATATTTAATATCAACACTGTCTATGCACAGGAAACAAAAGCAGTATCATCTATATTGTAATGATCTGCCAAAGCCAGGCATTTGTCAGTTTTTTGTTTTGTTTTGGTGTGGGAGGGGGGGCATTTAATGGGGGTGGTTCTTTGATACACCAGGTATATTATTTTTCAGGCAAGGAACTGTTGATAACAATACTCATCAGTGGTACAGCAAATCTCACAAACACAAATTTTACTGTGAATGATATATGAAATGAATCAAATTTTACTGTTCAAAATGAAATAACACCATTCCAGGAATTCAAGTGTAGCTGGTCTCTTGAGAGGAACCTGAGAGTAAGTGAGTGAAAAGGGGAAACAGTATTTATTGTACCTAATCATAAATGAAAATTAAATGCTTAACCAAGAATCTCACCAAAAGGAACTACTAAAGATGGCAGAGAATGCAACCTATATCACAGTATGAATTTGAATTAGGATAGATCTTCTCATGCCTTATGCCTTTTTTTGGAGGGGTGGGGGTGGGGAAGGGGGCATTAAAGAGGGGTGTTCATAGTCAAAACACCTATAGGGGACATTAAATAGATTAGGTGGGTATTGATTGGACAATTTATAGTAAACACAAAGAGGTAACATGTATGTAATACATACACATTAAGATAACAAAACAGAAAGAGGAAAGAATGCTGTTTCCACTTGAATCATTTCAACTTTTTCCCTTTTGACAGCTTCAATCCTCTCTGTTTCTGTTTCCTTTGATTCTCCAGTTCTCTCCACGCCCCCATGATGAACTTGCTAAAGTGACAAAAAATTAGTATGAGCCAATCCAAGTATAACTTCACTTTTCTGACTCCTTGAGAACAGCAATCTTTTGTAAGACATGGCATATCATAAAGTTCTTAACAAACCTACCAGTTACTGGCAATAAATTATAACAGCTTATAGACCCTATGCAAAAATGGCTGACTTTAAATTATTCTTTTGTTCGTATTCAAAATAGCCTCACTAACCTTGTTTTTGAGACAAAATTTTGAAAGAATTTATTATCCTGAACAAAGTTAGTAAAGCTATTTTGAATATGAGCAAAAGAAAAATTTAAAGGCAGCCATTTTTGCATAGGGTCTATACACCTTGCTGTTTAACAAACACATTTCAAACAGCACCAGTAGCCCAGGATCCATGTTTGCAGTTGTCCAGTCATCCATGACAACTATCATGTATGACAGGACAGATAAGTAAAATAACTCCCAAAGGACGAGTTAAGATGACAGCTATTTGACAGGTGTTCGAAACAAGATATGCCAATATTTGGAAGGTGTTTCACAGTCTCCAGGGAAGGAAAAAAGTGAAGCTCAGTGTTGCTTCTGAAAAAGAAGCCAGGTTGAGATATGAACAGGAGCAACACAAGGTACATTCTTGTGAGAAGACTTCAGCCTGTAAAATGATTAGCTCCTTGAATAAGGACATTCTAGTCTAGAAAGCTGTCCATGTTGTTTCAGACTTGCCATCGACTGGCACGACAGTTACACACAAATTTATCACCACTCTTTGTAATTCTGCACTTTTGCAAGGGCAAGCTAAATTTTGCCATTAGGCAACTGTATTATCTGGCATTCTTGCCCACCTGACAACTTTGATAAAAAACAAATATGGATCCCTGATAGCCCAACCATCATCAAAAACATTGATATGTCATCATAATCATCATGATCATTTAATGCTTTCAGTGTCTTGCACAGAAGACCAACCAATGATTTACTACAGTGGCCATAATTGGTCTACAACAGTCTCTTGGCTCTTAACAATTCTGTTGCAGAAAAGGTAAGGCCAGTGGCCTGCATCACTAAGTAATCAAATCTTACTTTAATGCTGACAGCTCACTGATCAGTCCCTTGACCATTCCATTGTCAGATGGCACCTGCACACTACACTGACCTGCTTGGCTTGTATTAGTTACTGCCACTTCTTCATTCTTGTCTTCTCCTCTTAAGTGGAGCAATAATTTTTGATTTCTTATCAGCCAGGATTTGCATACAATAACACAGGACTCCCCCACATTTTTCTTTGTTATTATTAAGTGCAAGTGTTTTTGCATTACAACATCAAAAGCCAACAAACAAAAACAATGTGAAGTGACTGAAATGTACTACTGAGTCCTTTTTCTTCTCCAAGGAAGAACATAGCACCAACAACCATAAGTTATTCTATGTCCAAAGTACAGTTTTGTATACTGTGTTTTCAGCACATTTTAGGTAGGTCAGTGGCCACAATGCTTTGACTGAAAATTTCACAGTTAGTTCAACTCAAACGGACAAGGACTTATATTTTTTGTATGGTGTAAAGTACAGGTTTTTGGAATAAACTGAAGACAGACGAGTGTAAATCCAAAGGTGACTGCACTGTGGATTTGGGGTATATACATGTATGACAAGTGTACTGTTAAAACAAGTCTTGAATTGCGACTTCTAATGTCTTAGCTTAAAATCAAGTTATAAAACTCTGTAATGATTATGTCCACAATGTTTACCTGATGTCTGCATTCTGGTGTGGTGGCTGGTCAGCTGAAGAATCAAGACACACCAACTGAGAATCTGTACAATCCATTACACAATCAAATTCCATGATATCACCATCAGTGATATCAGGATATTATTATCAGTGCCAAACAAAGAGAACCCTTGGGTGAGCTGACTGGGTGACAAAGCTGAGTGCTTGTCTCCCTCCTCTGCTTTTTGACATTCTGGCTCAGTGACCTCTTGTATTGTCTGTTTACAAGTAGTAGGACTGACTTGTATAGAAGACTGCATGCATGTTGTTTTGTCTGTTTCCATCTCTCCATGTACAGTGGAAAACCCCTGATCTGAGCACATCTTAGATGCCAGTTCTACTACATCAGGATTTCCTTGCTGGAAATAATGTACATTAATATCACTGGTACATGTCCATAATTCAAGGGTTCAATCAAATTTAGTTTGAATTAGAAACCCAGATCAAGTAATTTTGTAAGTATAATATTATGAGTCACAATCTGCATAGTACAAATTACAAGGATTCAGTGTTGTCCTCATTTTGTAACTCATCAAAAGATGTCCCAAACAGCTGCCTAAGAGAGTAGATTCATTTACCAGTAATTTCTCAAGACAGGATGGTACGCTTAATTAAGTTTCAAGCTGTAATAAAAAATTAATTCAGGAACTGCAATGTGAGCGATTAACAGTAAATCAAGGATTGGTAAGGTGTAAAAAGGTAAGAAAAAACATACTTACTGATAATACAGTGGTGTGCTCATAATTAGAGGGGACCATTTGGTCAAAACCCTGATGCTTGTTTGGATCACTTAAGTCATTCAAACCATTTTCACCCACACTAGAACCAGGCACTTCCGAGGAAACTGTCTCCCCACTGTTCATATCTGAAGGTTCAGCTGTCAGATCTGCTTTCCTCAATGCACAAATATTCTTCCTTTTCAAATAGTTTTCTTTGTCAAGGCCCTGATGTTCATTTTGCTGGAAAGAGTCATTCACAACATTTTTAAAAAGAGAACCATGTTCTTGTTCCAACATGAGTGTAAACGCATTTACTTCACTGTCATTTTCCATATCTTCTGATACAGGCTTAACTGTCTCTGGAATATTATTCCCGCTGTTTTGATCATTATTCTTTTCTGGCTTCTGGTCATCAGGAAATCCAGAAGACCTCAGCTCTGTATCCATTGAAGACACTATTACAGAACTTGTAGGGTCAGTCTGTTCATTTTCTTCTGTCATGGTTACTGTAGATTTGACAACTGGAGGCACAAAAGCTGCATTATCAGTTTCAGGGTTTTGTGGTTTGTCTTCTCTTTTGTGGACATAATGTAAATCACAGGGGACATTGCCACTGACATTTCCCTTCATGTGGTCATTGTCAACTCCATTTGGGTAATGAATTTTTTCAGTCTTATCAAAACTTTGCAATGTTGCATGAGCATGGTCAATATCCCCTACCCCACACTCCCTTTGAGGATCATCTTCAGATGTTATGTTTAGTGTGTCATCAGAACTGGCAGTACTGTCAACAGACCTTGTTTTGGCCATCAATGGAGACCCACTGTAAACAGAACATTCTGCCAAGCTGTAATTGGCCACCTCTCCAGTAGCAGCTGTTTTGGTAGAAGAGCTTACATCAATAGCAAAATCCACATCAAAGTCCACTGATCGTTTCTTGGGAGTAAGGTCTTCCTTGTCATCTTTATTAACATGGTTATCATGTTTCGTGGGAGTAAGGTCTTCCTTGTCATCTTTATTAACGTGGTTATCAAGTGACGTGTTATGTAGTGCTTCTGCATGAACATGGTCTGCTTCTCCAGATTTATCACTGCCTTTTTCAGATTCTAGTCAAAAATAAAAAGGAAGTTCATTCATCATTACAATTTTACCTTATGACTGGAATTAAACTGAAAAGGATCGATAGTTAAAGCTTTCATCTTCTCAAATTATCTCAGGAAATTGGACCCAAACAAGATTTACATAAACCAATTTAATGGCTTCATTAGCCAAAGGTTTCCTACCCTGGCTCCAGAGGTCCGTTGAAAGAAAAATAAATATTCTTGAAAAGCCAAAATAGAACGCAAGAGACGGGCCTCTGGTCGCACGAGCCGAGAAACTCATTTCCTTGGGACAGAATTTGTCCCAGTCTGCTGATTGGTTCTTCAAATAAACAACAACTCTGATTGGCTTAGGAAAAGCGTGGCTTCCCAGCCGACAAACCGGTTTGGAAAGAAAATATATCCGTAAAATTATGGCAGCTGCTCTCAACGATCGTGGATTCTTTTCTGCGTTTCGAACTGCTGTTCATTGGAGTCCAAATTTCCAGTGCAAAAAGAAGCGTTGTTGGCGTTCCTAAACCGGAAGGTTGCCTTGGCTGTTTTACCGACGAGTTGTGATAAATCCTTCATCTTTGAAATTGTTCCAGCAATTTGCGCCTGTCTACATGATCTACATGTCCTTTTGGTGATCTTTCCACTCTCTAGCTGCCCTTATTGACTCACACATCTAAGAGCTTGCCGATCGCGGTATTGTAGCTTGCTCTCTTGGTTATTATAGCATTCTGGTTGACGACGTACATGTGTTAAAGCATAATATAATATTTACAAGTTCTGAGCTTATTATTGAGGAGGAAAGGTGGCGAAAATTCCTACAAAGAAAGGGTGTGCTTGATTTCTGAAATTTTCCAAGGCTCCATTCAAGTTTCCTCATTTTTTCCAACTCTTGTCTGCATTTCGTGCAGAACCGAGAGGAGGCATCATCTTGTTTACCTTCCTCAAAGTTTTCACGGTTCGCTGCAACACGCACCAATTGTTCATAATGATCTGATATCAGAAATGTCAAAAATGATAACAGCGAGACACCATGTGTCCCTGCAGATGAAAACCGGTTTGGTTGGATATCTGATACACGAAACTGCACGGAAATGAGGTTCAGCATTCATGCGACCAGAGGTTATTTTTTTCCTCTTGGCGCTTCGCGCCTTGTTGACGCGGCTTCGCCGCACAAATTCCATCCTTCAAACGAAAAAAATTACCTCTGGCACCCGGGGTAAAGGTTTCCCTGCATCTAGCACTTAGCAGGTACAGCTGTTGTAGATCAAAAATGAAATCCGGGTTAAAAGACAAAGGAATTTCATTTTGACATAGGTTAACATTATTTTAACCTGAATTTCATTTTGACCTGCAACACAGTCACTCTCAGAAACTTGCAAATTATTTCATCAGTTCTCATGCAAATATTTCCTTTGTGGGGTTTCTTCCTATACCATGGTTGTAGGATGCAAATTAAAGTGCAAAGATGATACAACCCATAATTTCAGAAAAGGTACCTTACCCATCACTGCTTTGCCTTTGTTACACTGGACCATCTGGCAGACACAATCAACCACATTGTCCAGAACTTGCATAACAATGGTATATGTCTCATTTTGGACAATCAGAGGTGGTGACTTCAAAGTTGAAATAACTCCATCTTTTCCCATTGTTTCATGTTCCTCTGTTGTCTGGCTGGCACTATACATGGAAGAGTCCTCCACTTCTTGGCTACAAAGGATCTGGTCCTCTATTCCCACAACGTCTATTTCTTTCTCTTCCTTGTCTTCTTCATTCTGTCCAAAACCAGCAATACCAAAAGGGGTGAATTTTAGCACTCAAGACAAATCATTCAAATTGCAGAGTGCATTGTTTATAATTTAGTAATTCACAAACAATCAAAAAGTAAATAAAGTAGGGGGTCTCTCTCAATTCCAGAGTATGCAAAGGGGCAGCCGTGATTGGCTTGCTTACCTCCCACCCTTCCCCCATCACTTCTCTAAAAGTACTAATCCTGTCTAGTTTGTATGCACCTGAACAGCGCTTTGTTTCTTCCAAATTAAAGGAGCGGCTTTACAAGAATACTGCACCAAGAAGTATGACGTTTTACAAAAGTAAAGTAAGAGTAAGTTAACTATTGTAACTAAAGAGGCCCTGCTAGCGTAAATTTCGACAAGCGACATGGCCCAAAAAGTAGCGACAGCACAAAAAATGAAATCCTGACAGGCGACATCATTCGCGGCAAATTCCAACAGTGGCATCAAGGCCGAGAATTAGCGATTTAACACCGACACTGGATATTTTAAACTATTCAGACAAGCGACCCCCCCGGCAGGGCCTCACTAAACACACCTTTGGTGGTGCAGGCCGATCCTTGTTGCGAACTACATCACTGTGTTTATCGCCACTATCAAGTGGGCAAGCCGACGGCTGTGTGTCGTTCAAATTCTGTTGAACTCCTCTCCAAGATCGTTTAGGTCTTGTAGGTGGAGAAAGAGGGGTCCCATTTCTTTTTAGGATCCTCTTAGCTTTTCGAGAGAACGGTGGAACGTACTTACTCTCCTCCGCCTCCAAATCTCCAGTGAAATCTTCAACTTTATCGCTTGTTGTACTATCAAGATCAACTACCAGTATTTCACAATTTGGCTCTTGTTTGCCAGGAGACTGTTCATCACGCTCTGCTAACTTGGGTTTCTTCTCTTCAACATTTAATGCACTTCTTTCGTTTACTTTCTCGCAAGGATCTTTCTTTTTAGACCTCTTAGATTCGCGTTTAGTTCGCTTTCGACTTTTCTTGCCGGCCATTTTGATTTTTGGTTGTCGTGCGGCAAGCGCGCTCTGCCTCTTTTCGCGCCAAAACACAAAATGATCGCGTAAACCTGGATCGAGGATGCGGGGGAGGGGCGTAACCGCGCAAACACAGGTAAAGTCGGACTTTGAGCCCGCGTGACCCTGGAGTGTCTAATTTTCGCGGGTCGCGGGTAAATTGTCGCGGGTCGCGGGTAGAAGACTAATTGTTCAGGATCAGTCTTTGACGTCAGTGAATTTTGTATAAACAGAAGATTATCACTCGGTGTAAAATAGTTTCGCAGAATACGACAAGCTCATTGAAGTTACAGTTATTTCAAAAAAATCGCACCTGTGCGCAAGCGTTCAAGCGAAAAACTGACAATATTTGCTCAACCTCAAGCTCTTTCGTTACTAGACTTACTACGGACATCCAAACAAACTCAGTGGACTATATCATTCAGGAGAAAATAGGCTAACAAAGTGTGTAAGGCTTTTACGGTATTCCGATCGGTTCCTGAGAAAATCCATTGTAATGTTGGCCAATAGAATAAAAATAATTCGAATTTGTAAAAGCCTCATACAATTTGGTGCGGTAACGTGTGAGGAACATTTTCGCTAAATTCCGTTAAAATCTGATCATGCAAAAATAAATCCCGACTTTTTGGCCTCCAAAGATTTGTACAGTTTTCACAACTCATTGAAGGTGCATGGTGCCAAAGCGGTCACCGTCGACCAATAGAGGACAACTGAGGAACTCTCGCAAGAGGATACGTATGTATGTATGTATGTAAGACTTTATTTAAACACGGAAAATCATCAGTTAAGTATTACAAGTTAAAAACTAAGACTAATTACAACTAACTGCTTTACATGATTGCCGTGTGGGAATCCGATATGTTGGATACCTTCTTCAGATTTCGCTTAAATTGATCAACAGATCCGACATTTTTTAAGCTATCGGGCAAGTTATTCCATAACTTGGCCCCGCTATAGGAGAAGCTACGTTTTTAATAATTGGTTCTTGGTTTCGGCAATGCCAGTTTTCCCTCAGAGTTTCTCAGGTTGTAATTAGAGTAGCTCTGAGCAAAAAGACGTTGGAGATATTCCGGGGTAAGACCATTCATTGTTTTATACATCATTAAGGCTTTCTGTTTCTTTCGTCTTATTGATAGCCTCTCCCAGTTAAGGGTGGATAGGAGGTGGTCCGAGTTCGTATCAAAGGGCAATTTTGTAATTATTCTAGCTGCTCGATTCTGCAATTTTTGGAGCTTATCACTCAAGTAGCCACTAAGACAGTCCCAAACCGGGCTGCAGTAATCAAAGTTTGGCAAAATTAGCGCGTTATAAATTTGAATGGCAGTTTCCTTCGGAATAAAGGGTCGCACCCGTTTGAGGGCACCTATAGCTGAGGATACTTTCTTGCTTATTTCTTCAACGTGTTTGCGCCAAGTAAGATGAGCATCGATGGTAACACCCAGGGATTTGGTATGTCCAACCCTCTCGATGATTTGATCGTCAATTCTTATTTCGAAGTCTTCATTTTGGACAGATAATCTCTGCCTTGACCCAATTAACATTAACTCTGTTTTGGCAACGTTTAAACTAAGCTTGTTGGCTTTAAGCCAGCAGCTTAGGTTACTTAGTTCAGGGTTAAGGCTTGTTTGAGATCCGTTAACGTTTTAGCCGATAGTGTAATGTTTGTGTCATCAGCAAACATCCTTGGCGCAGCGGCCGGCAGGCAGTTGGGGAGATCATACGTGACAAACTAGCCTCATTCAATCGCGGGAAAGTTAATTCCAGGTTCAACAACAGACGGAGTATTCATCTTTTGGTTAAATAGCCAATTCTGTCTAAGGCAGACATCCTCGGGACTAGCTCCAGGTGTCCGCCTTAGAGAGGTGGCCGCCGAATAGAGAGATAATGTAATTTGACACTATCTAAACCTGTGACGTCAGAACTGATTTTAAAACAAGTCAGCGACCAGATGTTCGTCTTTCAGTTCAAAGCGCTGTAAGTCGTTCCCTTCCGCTTACGATCACAAACATCGATATTTGCCAGATATAACTTTTCTTCTTATAAGATCTGTTTGATATTACAGGGTTGCTATGGTAGCCCAAGGGTGGGATGGTAGCTCAATTTGAAATAAAATCCAAGCCAAAATCTATTGAATTGATTGTATAAAGAATACCATTCTAGTGTCCGCCTTGAGAGGTATTTTCTACCAGAAATGTGCTACAAAAAAGTGTCCGCTGTCCGCATTAGAGAGTTTTCCGCCTTATAGAGGGTTTAGTTACAGAGAAACATGGGAAATTCGGTCGCGACCAGCAATCACTGTCCACCTTGAAGAGGTGTCCGCTTTAGAGGTGTCCGCTTAGAGAGAGTTGACTGTATTATTATCGGAAGGAATAGGTTTGGTGAAAATAAAACAAAACCTCATATAAACTCTTGACAAACCAACGCATGCTTTAGGAACTTGAATTCCGGCAAAACCTAAAAAGCCTACCGTCTGGAAATCGGTTTGAATGTTGATGCTAACAAAATATGCAATTCGAAATACCGCAAGCTTCGAGCGAAAAATGTCAAAAGACTACTAGACCCCTAACTGGAATGGAGATTTAAAATTGGGATTGAAGTTAGAAATTGGTAGACGGTCACCAAACAGTTCCCTAGCAATCTGCAGTGCCCTTGTGGGGTGTCAACTGTCTGGTGGTGTTTCAAAACATTTTTACCCCATTTCAATCCCTTCTTCAAACTCCTTCAAATTACACTCAAAGTTCACGTGTACCCCACCTTAACACATGATCTACTGTTGTAGTGCATGCTGGTCTTTGAAGTTTTACTTACTCAACTATGTTTAGGTAATTTGTTATACTAACTGAGATAGGGATAAGCTGTTTAAAAACTTAAGTTTCTATCTCTGTCACTTCCACATGCCAAGAGCACGTTCAAGAAAGCAAGACATTAGACGAGCACTCTAATTACTAGTTTCTCACACGCGACAATTTATCCGCGGCCCGCGACAATTCACCCGCGACACGCGACCCGCGAAAATTAGATTGTCCCGAGTGACCCATAGGGTCGGTGCTCAATCCGCTTCTTTTACATAAAAGGCGAGAGGTATCCAGCTACTTCTCCCTCCCCACCCGGTTGATCTCAGCAGCCTGCAAAATAACAGTCAAAATATACAGTCATTTAAATAACCAAAATTGATGTTGAGGAATTTATAACCGTACTAAAAGAGAAAAGAAGAACAACTGAACAAGAGATGATCTTCGTTGCTGCAGTTTATGACCATGTTGTTGTCAACATAAAAAATAATAGTGGGTTAATACTTGCAACGAAAAAGTGAGACCAGCAAATAATACAGCACCCTAATATTTTCTTTTCAGTTTTTTCTTTCATTCCACTTCAAAATTAGCCTTAAAGTTTGCTTTCGCGGAACTGAGGCCAGCCAACTGCACATGCCATCACTCATGAACAGAGGATAGTATGGTGTGATAACAGTTCAGTCAAGGGAGACCAAACGCGCACTAATCGCGAGGCCACGCTTTTGAATTCTTTCGGACAACTCAGCAACCGAACTCCAACGTAATCGGCAAAAATGGAAAATGTAGATTTCATTGAAGTGAAAGGGGGTATATTTATAGCTTGTGTACATGTTTAACAGCTTAAGTGCACTGAATTTTTCAAAGAACCACGCTATCTTGAAAACCTACACCGAAACAAACTTGCTTGGTCTGTATCGAGAAAAAATAGCTAAGTTTACGGACCTCTCTCGGCTCGCTCCATAATTAAACATGCAAAAAGCGAGAAGTAACAACATTTACTGAAGACATTTAACAACATTTTTACTACGTACCGCGCTATAATTTAGTCAATTTATGTCCCTTGTATTGACCATACCACAGCAACTGAAAATACATCGATTCACCTACCATTTTTCAAAGACGACCAGAAAAATGTCTCGCTACAGACTCCTCGCAGACTTGTGTCTCGCGCGCGTGTATGTGCATTCATAAAAAAATATGCGCGGAACCGAATTGACCAATCAGCTGTCACATTCTCAATAAACAATACTCCGTACATGAATCCTCTGTGCTGCTGAACTTGCCTTCCACCTCTGATAAAATTGCAGCATTTGCGGCCTTGTAACTGGGCCGAAACATACGGCAGCCATGTTTCCCTGGTAAGGATACTCTACTGGAAGTTTAATCAGTAAAATCGCTCAGTTGAATGTCAATTTTATCCCTTCTCTCGCAGTATACAGGGTCTCAGCGGCGCGATCTTATTATGCATGCTTCTCATGCATGGTGTGTCATCCCGGGACGCTGCCGTTCCTCCAAGTATGTAAATGATATTATTTGCTACTTTGTATTCTGTTTTAATGACCTCTATGCTATATCTGTAGGTAGATATAATGCATGAATACTAAAGCATGAAGTTGGATCACCGTGCGGTCCTTTACGTGGCTTGTTCATCTCTTGCGGGTAATGCAATCTTGACAATGTCATACGTCTGTATCAAATCCTTGTGATACTGGAATGAAAGCGCAGTTGTACCCTGCTTTTACCTCAAAATATTTCCTTTCCGTCGTTTGATTTTCATTCCGAATAAAGCAATCAAGTCTTGTTAGGCCTAGAAATTGCTGTGAGACATTCATGGCAATTTTCTCCGTTTCCTGAGCTGCGTTGTTTATAGACATTTGTGACACATCGCGTGAGTGTTTTGCGACCATATTTCTTTCTTCACCTACGAAGGGTGACAGAAAATTTATGGCAGTCTGTTGCAGTTTTCTTTTTTTTTCATTTTTTTTTTTTTTCATGATTATCCTCTTCGGTCCTCATTAGGCTTTGCCTTCCGCTGCAAATCACCTTGAGAGCTGTCGAAGGGTTTGTTTCGTTCATATGGCAAATCATTCTAAGCGTGAGCGTAAGTTCTTTTTGCGCTCAGATAAGTTGGGAAGCATACGAACAAAATCCAGGCCCGCCATAGAAAACTATAAAATAAGCTGTTTCCCTATATGTCTGTGCTCGACATTATGTTACCAAAATGCTTCATCGTAAACGAAACAAAACCTTTTTCATTTCTGAGTAGTGACTTATCACTTAGTGCCTGGTTTAAACAATGGACTATTGTCTACAACAACAGCGATTGTAAGCCTTGCTTTGAGCAATTAACTTGTGTTGTTTGTATAACTGAAGTGTCTTTATTCTATAGTCTGTTGGCTGAATTCTCGGTTGTTTCGTTGATCTGCAATCATCGCTGGTGAGGCATCGATATAGCGGCGTGTTCATTTATTACAGCGAAACTTGATCTCGATAGAGACAGTCAATCATTGTTATAAAAATATTGAGAAAGGCCGCCGCTCTGCCAGACATCGACATTTTCGGTGATTAACAGTTTATTTTCTCTTTTATATCAGTCTTTGCTCTTGATCATCATGTATAGTCGTTAAATGATTACTTTCATTAGATTTGGTTACGATGATTTTTATGAAGTCTACAACATTAATGGCAAATGTTAAATGGCAGCTGTCTCAAATGGCAGCTGTACGTTTGCGGCTTTCCTTTATCGTCTCTGGCTTAAAATTAATATCCACGCTTTAAAAGGCCTAAAAAGCGCACAAAATCTTCACTTTGAAAATTTCACTTCGATTTATCGCAATTTTTTTTTTCAGTTCGTAGGTATAAGCGACATCCGGAATTGTGTTGCGTTACCGGCTTGGCCTCCACCGATGACCTTCAGCCTTCATACTGTCACAAAAACTTGTCAGAGAAAAATTGAAAGTGATTAGTTTTAGGAAAACTCAAAGGACAAGCTCACAATTTGAGTGAAAAAGTTCAAGACATCTGGTGCGACGTTGTAATGCTCAGAATTTGTCGGGTGCATGCAATGTCTCCGAAATAGATCGAAGGAGTGGTATCGTAGGCGAACACACATCGCGCGCACAATTTTGCACCTTCTTTTCAGGTCATCAAAATAGTCCTAAAATTATCTAGTTCAAAGAGGTTACCTCCTAAATGGTACTGGTTTTACTGTGAGCAAGTCACATAATATCAATGTCCAGTTTCCGCCAAGACTTCAGGGCGGGCTATCTTTATTGTGGTTCTTATTTCTTGGATTCTCTTAGATACAGATGCAATCGCAGATTTGGTACAAGAGTTTCAATGGACCTTGCAGGAGCTCAACATCGAGACAACTGGATTGTGCGAAAGCAGACCGCTACCCTTCTCTGAAAATCAGAGGGCTCGGGATGTTGCGTACGACCTGTCGTCAACCGATGAAGTGATCAACACAACCGCGGCTTCGCTATTTCCCGGTGGGATTCCAGAAGAGTTTGTTTTATTTGCCACTGTAAGAGTGGAACCTGGTAACACGGCGGACTTGTTCACGATAATCGACGGAGAACAAAGTCTTTCTTTCAGTTTGAATCCCGTGGAATTTGAATATAGGCGCCGAGGAAAGTCTCCGGTACGCGCAGGAGTCGAAGAAAATTTAGCTGATGGGGCATGGCACAGGGTGGCTTTTGCAGTGAGAAGAAAGCACGTGTCGCTGGGCTTAGACTGCGCTAAACCTGAAAAGCACGTTAGAAGACCAAGAGGCTTTAACCCCCAATTCAGTCAAAACAGTGTTGTGAGACTGGGTGGCCAGTTCAAGGTATGAGCAATACGGAAAATGTTAGTTTTATTCCCTTGTGTTTGCGAGAAAAAACTGACCTTTTGGCAGGTTACTAAATCCGATTTTCAAACGCCTGATTTTCACTAACGACGAAATCACAACCGCAAACTGAACCTCAAGGTCAAGAATTCGTAAAAACGCTAGAAACTCAAACGTAACCTATCTGCCTTTCTGAGTGTCTGCGAAGAATCTTTTGTATATTATGAAAGGTGTTCGTCATCGTGGTTTCAAATGATAGCTAAGTTAATCTTTTGTCTCACGATTGAGTCACAAAGATGTGGATCGCGACGTTTCGACCGCTATACTGCTGGTCTTCATCAGGCGATGGTGTCGACTGACTGCGTGTGAGTATAAGAAGCACCGTGGCTGGTGCGTTTCGATCCTCGCTTAGGCTGTTGTTGATTGGAGGATTTCGATCCTTGTCGTTCAGACCAGAAATTGTTCCCTCAGCGGTCCGCTTTGGTACTGATCGGCTGTTGTGTTGTTTGATCGTGGGCATCCACGCTTCAGGAATTTCAATTCCACTGTCCCTGTTAATGTTAACTTAGCTATCAATCTTTTGTATCCTGGCATTCCAATGCTTGCCTCGAGATGAAAAAAGGCCATGTATGCGTAAGGGTTTTTTTTTTTTTCAACATTTTCGATGGCAGAAAGAACCAATCAGAAAAACTTGCAACTTAACACCCGGCAGTTGTGATAGACACAGGTGCGCTTGCGCTAGTTGATTACGACAGGTCTTAAAAGACTTGTGAACGAGCTACATAGCCACGCTTAAAACTGCGAATCCAGAAGTGTGCAAATTGCAACGATACGTATTGCCGTCGAGTTACCGACAACGAGTTCATACCCCTGGCCAAAGCCCGGGGGAAGCACTCCCATAAATTTCGGATAGGTGAGTACCGTGAAGGGTCTTAAACACTGACCCTGTTCAAGGATGAAGCAAACGAAAATTGATACCCTATTTATGGCCCGAACCCGAAAAATGACGATCCAAACAGCGACCAACCACCACGGAGAAACACAATCTTTATAAAATCGCTTTGCTAATACTTTAGCAGATAGTTCAATTTTAACAGATCATTTGTTTCGTTTAGCTGGGCATTTACACACTGCTATTTTACACCTGGAACACTATGCCAATATGGACAAAAATGATATCCTGTGTAGGGATCGAGAACCTCACAAGCCATACCCTACCCCGCGGCACATACCTATATAGCCTATATGTGGGAGCACCACGCGCCCCAGTGGTTTTCTGGGACATTTATGGACTATTTACTTATTTGTATTTTAAGAGCTGAATACTTTCACTGAACATTAGCTTGCCTATAGCGTACTCCGACCACTTGCGTTTATGGGCCGTGTGGCTGCATTTCTTTATACATGTAGCTTATACAGAAGTTAAAAACTGCATCCCCTTCTGTCCTTTGTTTGTCAGCTTGGCTGCGTTCACAAAAGCGTGGACAGTATCCATTTGTTTTTCCAAATATTTCTGTCCCCCGACCTGGCCGCAGTCCCATGGGGAAACGTTTTGAATATGAATACGCACTCTCATAATTCCAAATGGTCGTATCGTTTATGTTTTAAACCTTCTTCCGGCAACGTTTTTTCAATTAGGTACATGTAAGAGTGGTGTGAGCAAACGTACCAAGGTGGTGTAACTGACTTGAGTCAAGAAGTACAAAGTTAATAACTTTCTGTTTTCTAAGCAGTAACAATTGCAATGTCTTATATTGTAGGTAATGTGAGTACTGTATTGTATTTCACTGTGTCGTAAGTTAAGTTTCCCATATTGTAAGTAATGTAAGTAATTTATTTTCGTTTGGCGAGTAATGTAATTATGATGTTGTAAAACGATATGGTGTTGAGCAGCATTAGTGTACGTGTAGGTAGTTGTATTGTAAGTAGTGTACTGCGTGTTTTTCAGTAGTGTCAGTAGGTTACTGTAAGAAGTGTTTTTCGCAAATAAAGTAAAAAAAAATCTTTCAAAAATAAGCTTGAGCCTTTCTATTTTATTTTGTTGTAGGGTTCTTTACAGCAGCTGTTGATCGCTCCAGACGTGTTCAAAGTTCTTTCTTACTGCAAGGATTTCACTCCTGATTGTGACACACCGCTGCCCTACGCACCTTTCCTTAGTGGCGCCGCTCAACAGAGGCCACCTCAACCCAGTGTGCAGATCATCAATAACGTCAGATATGTAAGTAACTTATTACCAGGGACATGTTGCCGAGATGCCCTGGTGGGTATCCTCGAGCTAATTTTATGGGTTAACATCCGTGTTCCGGTGGAAGTCTACCTTTGTAAATAAATTAGTTTGTTGCAATTAGCAATTGACAGCCCGGTGAGTTTTCTATGATTTTGATTTTTAGATCAAGGGAGAAAGAGGAATCCCTGGCACTCCAGGTGTTTCGGTATGTCTTGCTTCTTTTTACGTTTCTTTTAAATGAATTTAGCAGATGAAAGTCTTTGAAGTTGACAACCATCGTGTGTGTTGATAAAGGATATATCAGCTTTCTGCAGGCTGAGCCAATGACTTACAGACTGATAATGCTGCAGACGGAACAAACGAATGATCGAGCAAATATGCAAACGGACTAAAGACCGACCGACCGACTGAATAAAAGACGGAGGGACATTTTGATTGATTGATTGATTGATTGACTGATTGACTGACTGACTGACTGACTGATTGTTTGGAGTAGCAATAGAAAGGTCCATTTGTTCTTTGTCTCGTATGTGCATCTTTTTCTTTCTCTTTTTTGTTGTTTTACAGGGACCACCTGGGCCTAAAGGAGCCAAGGGATACAACGGACCCAGAGGCGATAGGGGAGGCCAGGTTTGTTCTATCGTGTCGGCACATAATAATAACTAGGCTCTGAAGTCCATCGTCTTCATGACTATCACAATCGTAGTCGTTCCTATTTGCATTCTACGAATAGTGTCGTTTGTTACGAAGTCCGATGTCCCTCGGGTATCGACGTGATGCCCTACGATTTCAGGGTTTGGACGCCATCTTGGACTGGCTGGCTGGCGTACTGGCCGGCACAGATGGCCTCGATCTCATGTGACAATTGGCTGTAATAATAATAATAATAATAATAATAATAATAATAATAATAATAATAATAACAATAATATTTATTGCTTATATTGCGCCTTTTCTATACAATATTCAAAAGCGTATCACAATAGTGTATAACTTAATAACTAAACTTACACCTCTAATATAAATCTTACAAATTTCCAATAAAACTTACAAACTTTTTACATTTAAAAATCAACTTAGAATAATAACCACTGTAGAAGAACTTCTAAAATACTAATGGATAAAAGAAAATTGCTAAGATAACTGAAATGATTCCTGTATAAAAATGTATTAATTATAGTCTTGAAAGATTCTAAGTTCCTTGCTTCCCGTGCAGACCGAGGCAACCTGTTCCATAAAAGGGGAGCAGCTATCTGAAATGCTCTGTCACCCATTGTTTTCTTTGTTTTCGCACGTTGTCTTTCAAGTAAGGGACCTTTGTCATTACGTCTTAAGTTATAGCACGAAGGCTGTTGAATGCTAATTAGGTCTGAAAGGTACTTAGGTGCATAACCGTGCAAAATTTTATAAGTTATCAAAAGTATCTTATAATGTATTCTGGCGCGCACTGGTAACCAATGTAATTCTGCGAGCAGAGGTGTTACATGGCAGAACTTGGGCGCGCGATAAATAAGTCTAGCACTTGCATTCATAACACGTTGCAGTTTCCTAGTTTGATACTCCTGGATTCCATATAAAAGGCTATTACAATAGTCCAATCTACTACTAATAAAAGCATGAACTAGTTTTTCAGTTGATTCTCTGGATAGATATTTCATAATATGACGTTTGTTGTACAAGTAATAGAAAGCGCTGCTACATGTCTTTGTAATATGAGTTACCATATCTAGATGCGCATCGAACCATGTGCCTAGATTGCGCGCAGAGACTACAGGAGAGACTTCAGCATGTCCAATCTTGATGCTTTGGATTGAAACTTTTGAGAGCTGCTGGCGAGTACCTATAATCAGGAACTTAGTCTTGTCATCATTGAGCATAAGCTGATCCTCTCTCATCCATGCTCGAACATCACAGATGCACTTCTGCATAGCAGATACAGCTTCAACTTCACTGAAAGTGTCAGATGGCTTAAATGACAAATACAACTGTGTGTCGTCCGCATATGTGTGAACGGAGGGCAGATGATGTTTTAAAATCTGAAACAGCTTACTCACGTACATGGTAAATAAAAGCGGGCCCAGGAATGACCCTTGGGGGACTCCACACATCAAATCAAATGGCTCGGAGAGATTCCCGTTAATCGACATCTGCTGCGACCTGCCCTCAAAGTAACTCTCGAACCATGAAAGTACTTTCCCGCGCAACCCAACTGTTGACCTCAATCGTTCTAGAAGGATCTCATGTTCGACGGTGTCGAATGCAGAGCTTAAGTCAAGAAGCACCAACCACGTAACTTGACCTTTATCCATCGCCATTAGGAGATCGTTCTTCACCTTAAGTAGTGCGGTCTCAGTGCTATGATGTTGGCGGTAAGCGCTTTGCAATTCTGGAAACAAACCATTGACTCGCATGTGCTTCTGTAATTGTATAGCAACCGCCTTCTCTGTAAGTTTGGACGTGAACTGTAAGTTACTCACAGGCCGAAAGTTCTTGTTTATCAATAGATGGTTTGCACGTTACGTCATCGCCGCCATGCTGGTGGACGTAAACAATACATCTCTCATTAGCTCCTTTTGTTCGTCCACCAGCATTTGTTCATTTCGTCACTGTCATCTGTGTCTCTAGAGATTGGCTGCAAACCACCTATTGAAGACCAGATTTTTTGAGCAGAGGATGCACCAATGCCTTTTTCCATTCGTCAGCGAAGTAACCATGCTCTAATTATATGTTCACCATCCTAGTAATCACTGGAAGTAACTCCTCATATAGTTTCGATCACATAAATAAGAACGCGCTGGCAGGAGTCCCTTGGGAATGTTCTATTGGCCTCGACTAACACTGAAAAAATTATATCGTTGGTACTCTTCGGCACAATTAGCTGATTCAAATGGTAAAATATTCTCCCTCTCTGGCTAAACTAATAATAATAATAATAATATAATAATAATAATAATAATAATAATAATAATAATAATAATAATAATAATAATAATAAGGAAGTTCGAGTAACTACTTTTAAATGTCTGATCAGAAAAACACGAATCGAGCGCACTGCCCTAATCTATGATTAGTACTTGTAACCGTACTTGTATAGTGCGATCTGATTTTCATTCACCAAAGCAATAAATCTGACCAATCACAACAGATGCAAATACCTCAGTGAACCAATCAGAATCCGAAGCAGTTACAGTGGAACCCTCGGTTATACGGACTATTTCCTGAGGTCTCAGATGTTTTCATGAATTGTAAATAAGGGTTTATTTTTTGTTTAGGCAATGAAAAATGCGTTTGAAACTGGTTTGTTTTCCTTTCAGAGAGAACGTTTTAGACACAGTTATGCATGAAGTTCATTTGTATGACACAGAACGCCATCGTATTAAATTTCGATTTCCTAATTTATCAAGTTTTAGTTTGTGTCGATAGTTTCAGAGTTGTGTGACTTGTTTACATTTTGCTTTTTATTATTGTGTTACTGTTACAAAATATTTTTAGATTTCAAATTCAGTTATCATATTAGCAATAGATCGCTTTTTCGCTTAGGTCAATTTGCTCAGGATCAATCAACATTATCAGTTTCATCAGATAAAGAGAACAAAGAACGATAGACTCGAAAGTTGTTTTAGGTTAGCGCGCTCACGCTATATGTTTCAGATGTAATCAACCTTTGGACGGAATAGATCTGTTTGGAATAAAATACAGTAGATCACAATCGAAGGAAAATTGGATTTATTCATTCTCAACAGTTTGTCTCATGAGCATTCATATTTTCGATTAGTCGGACTCTCGATTGATTGATCATCCGGACTGTTTATTCCGGTCCCAGCAAGGCCGGAGAATCGATGTTCGACTGTAAACTTAACCGGCGCGATTGCATTCAGTTAATTGTTTTGCTTCTCATTGGTTGAGTAAGTGGCGTGAGTTGTGCCAACCAATCACAGAGCGAAGTAAAACCAAAGGAAACGAGAATTACTTAACGACCCTCAACTGAAAACTTCCTATTGATTGTAAGTCGTCTTTTTATTTACGAATTTAGTCACCAGTGATAAGAGAAAAAAAGAACGCCGTAAAAGACAATTGCGTTGCACATTACCCTAACTTAAAGAACCTGAAGCCGTTTTACCTGACATCAAATACTTACTTTTCTCCTTCTTAGGGCTCCCCAGGACCCCCCGGCACTGCCGGACCACCGGGGCCTCCAGGGCCACCCGGAGATGGAATTTACGTGGTAAGTTAACTTGTCAAATGCTGGTGCTTCTCCTCCTTCTCCGCCTTCTCCTCCTCCTCCTACTCCTCCTCCTCCTGCTTCTCCGCCTGCTCGTCCTGCTTGTCCTTTTCCTTCCCGTCTCCTTCTCCTCTTCCTCCTGCTTCTCCTCCTTCTCCCCTCCTGCTTGTCCTCCTCCTCCCCGCCTCCTTCTCCGCCTCCTCCTGCTTCTCCTTCTCCTCCTCCTCCTGCTTCTCCTGCTTCTCCTCCTCCTCCTCCTCCTGCTTCTCCTCCTCCTCCGCCTCCTCCTGCTTCTCCTCCTCCTCCTTCTCCTGCTTCTCCTCCTCTTCCTCCTTCTCCTCCTCCTCCTGCTTCTCCTCCTTCTCTTCTCCTCCTTCTCCTTCTCCTCCTTCTCCTGCTCCTCCTCCTCCTCCTCCTCCTCCTTCTCCTTCTCCTTATCCTTCTCCTCCTTCTCCTCCTCCTCCTCCTCCTCCTCCTTCTCCTCCTCCTCCTCCTCCTTCTCCTCCTCCTGCTTCTCCTCCTCCTCCTCCTCCTGCTCCTTCTCCTTATCCTTCTCCTCCTCCTCCTGCTCTCTCCTCCTCCTCCTCCTCCTTCTCCTCCTCCTGCTTCTCCTCCTCCTCCTTCTCCTTCTCCTCCTCCTCCTTCTCCTCCTCCTGCTTCTCCTCCTTCTCCTCCTCCTCCTGCTTCTCCTCCTCCTTCTCCTTCTCCTCCTTCTCCTGCTCCTCCTCCTTCTCCTTCTCCACCTCCTCCTGCTTCTCCTCCTCCTCCTCCTCCTCCTTCTCTTCCTCCTTCCCCTCCTCCGCTTCCTCCTGCTTCTCCTTCTCCTTATGGGCACTGTTGTATTCTGGCTCTCTATTTCCTCGAAAAGAGCTTCCTCGAAAGCAAGTCTTTGATTTTTGTTGTTGTTGTTTTGACAATTTTAGCGATGGAGTAGGCTGCAAGGATCAAGTGAGAAGGGTCCAGGCCCCGTAGCTGGCGGCCTTGTCGTTGAACCCCCTTCTGTGGTACGTTTTTTAACTTGTAGTTTACCTTTTTTTGTCCTTCTTCCGTTTATTTTATTTACTAAACGCACGTGACTTTTGTTAGTTTGACAACTTCCCTGGGGTTCACCCTATAGATGCAAATGCACTATACATGCTGCTTTCCCTGCTAGCAGAGGCCTCTTTTCCTTGTTTTAAGCGTTCGGTGGAAAAGAGACCTCTGCCATGGCTCGAAACGGTCTGTGTTGAGCATGCGCCGCGGTTTCTTAGCGACCGAACCATCACGTGATGCTTTTAGCACACGATTGGTTAGCAAACAATACAAGGAGCATGCGTTTTAAACCTCCGTCCACGACCGCGGACGGAGGCTTAATCAAAGATAATTTCTACCCATGGCAGAGGAGAAGAAGTCTCTGCTAGCAGGGAACATGCTGCTGAATGCTCCAGATGTGTTTTATTTTTATTTTTCGTTTTCTTTTCTTTTCTAAAGTTAGATTGTTTGTGATATCACCTTGTTAAAACGAAAACCTGGGTATAAATTGTTTCTTTAATCTTTACTAATTCTACTTTACTCTTTGAACCTCTTGTTTTAATGGTTGCGTCTAATACGGTATTGTTTCTGTTCCATAGCCTGGAGATCCAGGAGTACGCGGCCCCAGAGGACAGCGTGGTTCGCCTGTAAGTATCCAGTCTTATGCCGCCCCACACGTGAAAGTATTCCGTCCTAACTAGAACGGTTAAGAATGCGAAGGTGGAGATTTTTTTTAAATGTAACGACTAACAACATCGAAAGAAGACAGTGCAAAAAAAAAAATCCTTAACATAGCAGCACACGGAGAAAGGCAAAGCGAGACGTACACTCGATGCCAAGCAAGTGAAACACCATTTGTGTCACGGTTTTGACTGTACTTTTGTTTGACAACAAAATCAGAGTTCGGCGGGCAAATGCGAGCAAAAGAGAGACAAAAAGACTTAAAGCTGGTTTCTATGTGATCCGTGCTTAGGCCAGACGTACATGTTGTACCTCCGTTATTAATACTTTATTTTAAATTATTGTATTTAACCCGGCTTCCTGGCCGAGTATTTAGTTATTTCGGGAAGTCGGTACCCCTTTCTTTTCTTGTGGTACAATAAACTCTTGAAACCAGAACGCCAATGCTCATGGCATTCACCAGATCCAAGTCATCATCACCATCAGTAGGTATACGGATCGGTCAATAGCGTTATCGCGTTTGTGTTTCATCGTTGTCGTCGCTGATCACGTTATGCAATGCAGAACCGTTGCCGGGATGATGTGGTAGAACACAAGCCTTTAATTAGCCAATAAATCACTCTACTAAAACGTTCAAAGTGCCACTTCGTATTTTGTAGGGTTTGCCTGGTGAATCTGGTGAAAAAGGATCTCAAGGAGACCCTGGACCACCTGTAAGTTTAAGTAACTGCTGATTAAGCAGTTTGTAGTATGTATGTATGTATGTATGTGTGTGTGTGTGTGTGTGTGTATGTATGTGCGAGAGGATTTCCTATCGTCCACCCACTGACCGTTGCGCGATCCCCGACACGAGAAGTAGAACTCACTCTTGTATGTTTTGTAGCGTCAGGAGTTGCACTGATAGAAGTTAACTGTGTATTAACAAGCTGATCAATAAACTTGAAATCTAGTAGCCTTGGTAGTAGCCTGGGACGGGTATTGCATCCCTTAAAATGTATTCAGTACTGCATATGATCACTAAAAGAGAGCGTCGGTGAATGTCTTTGAAATCGTTGACTGCATATTGTGGAGTGGAATAAGGTTAAATGTTCGTTTGGAAAAACAACATTTTGAAGAATCCAGCGCATGATGTTGCTCTAATCTCAAAGGTCGCTTTACAGGGTGTTCGGTTTTACATTTTTGTTTTTGTTTGTCAGCATTATAATTCTTTTATTTTCATCTTATAATAGGGACCCCCGGGTAATCAAGGCAACAGGGGTCAGCCGGGAAGACCAGGGAAATCGGTGAGTAAACTCAAAATGACTTCCAAATAAGATGAAGGTGAAATGTGTTTCTTAACCCCCTGCCAGCGTTTTGTTACCAAGATTGATCTCGTACGCAAGCGCAATGGTCTAGTGTTAAGCTCGTCAAATCTGTCATTCTAAACGTGTTGTCGGCCACTTTTTTTTCGTTGTACTTCTTTCTCCTCATTTTTTTTTTATTTTCACTGAGCTGCATAAATAGTTACTGGCCAAGAAAACGCTGGAAGTAACTACTGATAGGCCAGTCTCTCCAACATGGGGAGTAGGGGGAGCCGGGTGTGGGTGTACGTTGCATGTAGATCGGACATGAGTACCTACTGTGTCACACCTTTCACTACCCCCTCCCCTCCCCTCCCCTACCCCCCCCCCCCCCCCCCCCCAAAAAAAAACATCAAGACACTGTTGGAGCATTTCTTGTCACACTCGCCAGTTAACGTTTAATTCTATTTTTGTTTTCGGATTAGCTAGCAACTTGCATACGCCATGAGCTAACGGATTGACAAATTTCTTCCTTGTAGGGCCCTCCCGGACCGGATGGTGCCCGAGGTCCCCCGGGCCCATAGGAGAAAAGGTACCTGTTATACCTAACAGCTACAGAATCATATTGAAAAGTGGCTGAAATTATTAATCAGTCGTGGCATCTTGAATGGTACCCTGCGAGCTGTGGTTTCACTGTGTCTTTTGTGACTTAATTCTTCTGATATAGTTGTCCTAACAAAACCAGAAGAGACAAAATATGTGTACGAGGAAGCCGAAATAGCCATGGTACATCCACCAGCAGGGTTCCGTTAAGTCAAAATGTGAGGAAGGCCGATGAAACAAGTAACGCTGAATCGAATTGAGTCCCTTGTAAGGATTGAGGTCTTTGTTGAAGCGAGACCTGTAATGGCCGGGCCGCTGAAGAAGTCCGTAATGCTGAATAGGTTCTTTAATCGGATCCAGTTGAATTGCTATCCGTAAACTCTTAAGTACCTCTTTGAGAGCATTAAGCTCGACAAACTTAAAATCGAGTCGAAGAATTTAAAGTAGTAAAGTAAAACCCCAGCTTTATTGAAACAGGGTAGCCCGTTCAGCTCAAAGGTTGGTATCCATAGCGGCCCTGTATAAATTACATTAGGTTACAAAGATTAAAAATTTACGCTATACGTTAAAAACTAAAACTACGTTAAAATTTAATTACAATACTAAAGTACTAAACGAAACCACTAAGAACTCTTACAATAAGACAAACCCTTTTGCGGCGGCTTTGGGAGAAAGTCTGTAGATCTTCGGCTTTCATTATGTCGGTGGGCAGCTCATAAAAAAATTTTCGCTCCGCTACAAAGAAACGTGTTTTTTTCTGAAAATTGATTTCACCCTAGGTAACAATAACGTACTGCTCTGCCTCGTAGAATAACTATGAATGTTAGAAAATCTAATACAAAAAATGATAAAAAATAACTTGGAGCTAATGAATTTAGACAGAGGAAAACAAGCTTGGCCTTATGATAAGAGTGCCTACTGGAAATACTCGACCAACGTAAATGATTCATTGCCTCAGAGGAACGTGTGTAACACGTAATTATGCGGGCAGATCTATGTTGTAGGCGCTGTAGTCTATCCTGGGCCCAGTTGTTCGAAAGCCGATTATCTTAATCCTGGATTAGCGTAAACTTTGGTTGCAGTTTTTAACTTTTGGATCCAAATTTCTTTTGCTACTTTTTGCTTTTCAGGATTGAAGTTCTCTAATCTAAAATTTTGCAGAATATCAGCGTTGAACAACGTCTGTGGCTAGACAAATAAACTCCTTGGTTAAGTTTTAATCTTGGATTAGGGTTAATCGGCTTTCGAAAAACCGCGCCCTGGTCTTGTTACAACAGGCTGCTCCAAGCGATATCGCAATAATCAAATAATGGCAGAATTAATGTATTTTAACGAGTATAGTTACTTCTTTTGTCACGAAAGCTCTAATGCGGCCAAAAATACTAAATCTGCACGCTACCTTTTTACACACATAGTTCGCGTGAGCCTTCCAGCTCATAAAGTTATCAAATACGACACTTAGATATTTGAAGGTAGTCACGCAGGTTTTCTTGGAGAGTAACACGTGTAATTTTTTTCTCGACGCGGAAATGAAGTTGTTAGAGTTTCGGGACATTTATTTCAGATGATTGTTTCCAACATTGTTTGTTGTCTCTGTTTTCCAGGGCGATCGAGGGCCTGATGGTATTCCCGGAATGATGGGTCATAAGGGACCTCGGGTGGGTTAATACGAGAACTTCTTATTCACACGTACTATTTAGATCAATCCAGCATCGATCCGAGCACAGTGTAACCTTAGTGTGAACACTTCAATAACGGATGAGATTGATCTAAACTGTCCCGCCTCTCGGGATTTCGTGGCATCGATCTCGCGGGATCGATCTAAATCAGGGGGTCTCCTGATCGATCCCGCGATATCGCCGGAAATCGTGGAGATTCATCCACACTGATGAGTGTGAACGGCCCGTTAGGTAATGTTGCATCTTAAAGACTGTGTGATTTGACTCGTTTATACCAGACTGGATTACATAAGATGCAGAGTGTTCATGTAACTAGCTCTTGTTGTTTTATTCAAGTCGCATCGCTGGGAGCATCTCGGAACGCTGTTCTCGTTTAAGTCCCTACTGGGAAGGCAGGAAAATTCAACTCATAAACACAGAATACTTATACGTATTAGATGACAGAAAATATTTTTGTAGAAAAAAGCACTTTTAAAAATACCTGTCAAGAGCATTTGTTCAAATTCCCATTGACATTGAGGCATCCGATCCGGGATTCAACGACCGATAGTAGAGTGGTACACAGAATGTTTAGGCTAAAAAGAGATAGACAAACAGATCACTGGACCACACTACACACACCGCCACTACTCCCACCCTCATCAGTTTGTTCCATTTGTAGCTTTGCTCATAGGGGATCACTACTCAGTTTTGTTTTTGTTGCTGTTTTCAGGGATTACCTGGTGGTCGTGGTGACAAGGGAGATAAAGGCGAAGCTGGAGAAAGAGTAAGTTTATGTTTCGTTGGCTAGTGTCGCCGTCTTAACGGTCACCCCTTACTCTGGTCGATCTTGGTATGGGAACATATACAGCGTGAAGGTGGTGGGAGTATAGATTGAAGCATGTACCATAATGAAATAAAGTAAAACTAAAAAAACCCGGTAAATTAAAAAAGGTTCAAAACAGTTAATCTTTGTCTGATTACTTTATTTTTTTCTAGGGAGAACCAGGAGTAGCGGGACAAAGTGGAGTTCCTGGTGAAAGGGTAAGTCATTGGTAATACAGTCAATATTCAATTTGCTGTTGTCTTCATCATCCTCATCATCATCATCATCATCATCATCATCATCAATCATTCATGTTCTTTTACTCATCCTCAACCTTACCTTCAACCTCAACATCTTCACCAAAGTCATTATCACTATCGTCACCATCATGCTCATTATAATCATGGTCATGATCATCATCATCATTATCATCATCAGCGGCATCATGATCATCATTACCATCACCACTACCACTACCACCATCACCACCATCATCATCACCATAATCATCACCACCACCACCACCACCATCATCATTATCATCATCATCACCACCACCACTACCACTACCACTACCACCACCACCACCATCATTATCTTCATTATCATCATGATCACCACCACCGCCTTTGTCATCATCATCATCATCATCACCACCACCACCACCATCATCATCACCATCCTCATCATCATCATCACCACCACCACCACCACCACCATCATCATCACCACCACCACCACCATCATCATCATCATCATCATCATCACTACCACCACCATCATCATCATCGTGATCATCACCACCACCACCATCATCATCATCACTACCACCACCACCACCATCATCATCATCATCATCATCATCCTCATCATCGTCATCGTCGTCATCATTATGGACAACTACGACTTGGTAACGGTTTGTATCCGAAGCTCTCAAAAAAGATAATAGCTGTTATTGTGATCTTTCAGCTTGTAGGTTGATTAATCCCGTATTTTCACGCATCAACCTCTAAAGCTCATTTTACTCCCTTATGGTCCACTCTCTGATTTTGTTGAGTACTGCCTTGTTTTCGGTTTGCAAGTTTGTACGTTTATCTGAAAGTTTACAACTGTTCTTGAAGAGTGAAGTGAATGCACTTATTGTTCAAGAGGGAGATTTCCTAGGAAATATTGTTTACTCTTTCTTACGAAAGAAAATTACCCTGTTTATACGATACGAATGAAACCGAAAGCGTAAATGTAAACTGTTGTTCCTTCATCCAAGTGTTCGACAAGATCAAGTTAAGTACTCGCCTTGCTTGTTGTTCAGGATATGACGTGTTCTCTGTAAAATAAATGACCGTATCGTGGTTTACAGGGCCCGCAAGGTGAGACGGGGCCAAGGGGACCTCCTGGACCGCGAGGATTACAGGCAAGTAATAATTAAGACTGCGATTAAGCTCTCTCGGGGAGGAGCGACCTTTCCTTCTCCATTACATTACAATATTAGAAATTTTTTTCCAGAGTAAAGGTCAATTATCTCCGAAAAATGCACGTTTATTCGCCTAGTTTCTTTTTGAATTCCAGCAGCTCTTTCTTTTCGTGGCTAACTATAAACTGCGCAAAATTGCCTTGCAGTGATAGCTACCGACTGTACTTCTTGGATCACCCAGTCATGCACAGAAAATGTGCGCACTTGCACAATTAAACGGAGGCACCGTCCGTAAATGATCATTGGTAACACTGTGACAAACTAAGGTGTCATTGTCAAGCGCAAAAGTTATGTCCCTATTCTCACTATGATACAGGATTAGGGTTTAAGTGCTGGTTTTACCTCCCTCTGGGCGTCATGGTAGTCTTGCCAACCAGTGTTAACTTACTGCTTTTGTTTTTGATTTTTTAATCAACAGGGAAATACTGGTGAGCGAGGTCCACCCGGTCCAACCGGATCCCCGGTAAGACGCGATTTTATCACGCTATGAACCCAGATAATGGAGCAATACTGTCTTTTAAATCACTTCTGCAAGGAGAAAAACTCATTACAATTATTTCCTTTCTAGGGTCCCCCGGGGGCTCCGGGAATACAGGGTGTTCAAGGCATGAGAGGACCTACGGTAGGTTCACTGGACAGTCCTTCTAATTCTTCCATTTCAGTAATTTCAGTATTTGTATGTCGTTTCGAATAACGTATCGGATATTTAATTGTGCATTTGGTCTGCAATATCTCTATTCGGCGGGGGTTACAGTCCCTGTGGAATGAAGCCATGGCAAACTATCTCAGTAGCCTATGCTATGGTAGATAGCTTTATTTTAGTATTGTATTTTCAGTGAGGATGGATCGTTTCATTTAATGATTTCATCTAATGTTGTTTTTATTTCCTCTAGGGTCCTCCTGGTATCCCAGGCCCTCCAGGTCCTGTAGGGCCTAAGGTATGTATGTTGTGGTTCAATTTTATCCTTGGTTCAATTTTTATTTTCCTTTGTTTTGTACTCATTATCATACCTTACCATACACAACAACAAAAGAAAAGAAAAATTGAACCAAGGATCAAAGTGAACTACAACATGTACATCATATTTGTTAAGGTTACTGCAAAAAGAGCCTTTTCCTGTAGTCGACAGAAGCCGATGATTTGTCCTTTTCCAAAGAGTGGTTTATGTTTTATCTCTTTTTTTCTATTCACTTAAAAACTGGTTCATGCGTCAGCTGTGCGTTCATTAAGATATGAAGCACGCGGTAAGTTTGGAGAGCACGAAAGATGCGTAAGAGTTGCTCGATGCGTAGCCAAGAGCAACGTTAGCTTCTTAAGTGCTCTCCGAACTTCCCAAGTGCTTCATATCTCGATGAACGCACAGCTGACGCTTTAAGCAATTTTTTAACATTTTCAACGCGACAGTGTAACGCGGACGTCATTTTCTAGCTACGTAATAACGTGTTTTGTACGTTAAAATTAACCACTTTTGTGTCATCTGATCCATTGGATGGAATCTTATCCCCTTGGAAACCATATCCACTCTGTAAACAATAGGGAAAAGTTGTATAGACGGGTGTAGGCGAAACGCCCGGCGGTAGACCCCGGCGGACTGGTATTCCATCAGGGATGTAGCGGGGGGGGGGGGGGGGGGAGGGAAGGTAGAAATGTTCCCATCACATGTTGTCTTTGTTTGGAGAGGACATTGCGGCCTGTTGGTCCGTTCGACGCGAAGAACATTCCTCACCTTTTACCTGGTGCCACTGTAACGATCTGATAGCCACTGTAATTAGCAGAAGCACGTGATGGAAACTTGAAAGTTAATAATTGCGAACGGGACTTTGAGCGAGATGCTCAACGAGTTTGCCAGATATCAGGAAGGTCTCTGAAGAGTCGCTTGGCAGCGACGAAACAACAGTTGTCAGACTAGCCATTACAGCTTTCACAAGTTAAGTTTTCACAAGTTATTCACAAGTTTTCACAATTATTACAATAATAATAATAATAATAATAATAATAATAATAATAATTAACTTTATTTATCCTGAAAAGACCAATCAGCTGACTATACAATCAGCTTGTATCAACTGGTGTCCAGCAATCTAATTACAAATTTCAAATCAAATCAAATTAAATCAATTTGTTTTTCAATGAGTCTGCGTTGAATGAAGTAGCTTCATGTAACACAAGGGACAGTTAGGGCTGGGAGAGCAAGTGAAGCATTGAGCGCTGGATGAAGGTGTAGTCAGTTGGTCATGATTACAAATAATCGAAGGCTAAGTCTTGCCACATTTTTATTTTCAGGGTGAAACAGGAAAAATTGGTATGCCCGGATTCTCAGGCTCCGATGGTGTACCGGTAAGCGGGAACATAATTTCGATTACAATTTATCACTTAAAACCACTTCTTAAAACCATTTCTCGTCTTAGTAGGACACGGTCAGAATAAAGGAACAAAAGCGTGATATTCTTTGTCTCCTTTTCTCAACTATTAGGTGCTTTTGCACTATTTTACAACTATCTCCTGCCAACCGGTTAAAAAAACAATATGACTGTTTCCTCATCCTTCAAATTCTTGATGATCGTTTTGCACTGGGTATTTTAACAATTATCGTGAAACTAATACTGGTATCTTCCTGTTAGGGATACCCTGGAATAGAAGGACCACCAGGACCTAAAGGAGACAGAGTAAGACATGTCACTTCTATCTTGCTGATAACTGCTATCAGGGGCACCCAACGAGCCAAATCATTTAAAAACTGTGAAAAAGCATTTTAAGTACCTTATGGTGTTTGAAGTCTGTTTAAAGTGATGTTTTCATAATCTAGAAGACGTTCATCTGTTCGGATTCCCTAGCTGAAATTTTAATTGCCCGAAAATGTTAGGGAACAAAATCCTCTTTTGAGAAAATGCAAGCTGAAATGAACTTTTCACAAACTTTCTAGGGAACTATTTCCTTTCTGAAAATGCTAGTTGACTTTTTGACTACCAAAAACAGCAATTACGACCTTTTCGAAAACCTCAGGGGCTATGATTTCCCAATTGTGAATCTCGTAGGCCACGTTTTAGCTACGAAAATCCGAGTGCACTCTTTAATCGCCGCCGAAAGCCTGAGGAGAATTACCTTCCACCGAACAGATATCACCGAAACTTTTCGTTGGGTGCTCCTGTGCTATGTTGGAAATAAATCCGAACGTAAGAAATATCGATGAGCGGAGAAAACCGCATGGGTCTTTTCTCGTCGTTCACCTCTGTGCCGTGTTACCCATCAAAAAAACTGTTCACTGGCTAATATCAACGTGTAGAAATCTCTAATAAGTAAAAGTTTCTTCGATATATTTCCTTTGATTTTGAAGTCTTTAAACCGTTCACCAATTTCTCTTGGCTGTTCTTATGTACTTGAGGTTGTTACAGTGGCACTTATTACATGTTTACTGTGGTGCGAGTTTGATGCAACGTTTGTCCCACTCGAGTCCCCGCGAAAAATTGCAGGTGTAAACTAGCGGCGATTTCGGTGCGATTCGGTGCGAAACCGGAATGTAACAGACTGGGTATGCTATCGAATCACTTTCGTGAAGATGCTTAGCTTGAGTCGGTTTTATCATGGATTGGTTGCTAATGCACTTATGTTGATAAAATTAACTGGCCTAGGAGCTGGTAACTCCGGGCAAAACCACAGCAGAAACCGTGTACTATCAAACTTGCTCAATGTTGAAAAAAAACCAATTATACGAGGACCACTGCAGACTGGTCACACAACGTGGAAAGGCGTTATGGAATTACAATACCAGTCTTTGCAGTAGTCCTGGGGCGATTGTTTTTGTTATCAAAAATTTCCCATTTAACGTTCTACCTTTTGCTTAGAGAAAGAAGGCTTCCAATTTTATCATTGTCTCCTCATCGAAAGCCATTGACTTTTAAACTCGTGTATTTGTAGGGTGCACCAGGAGTTAGGGGGCCACAAGGGTACCCAGGCCTTCCCGGACCAAAGGTGAGACGCTATTTCCAGAGTTATTTTGTCTACCTTGAAGGCCATGAAGCAAAATGAAAAGATGAGGCATGAAAGGACTTTCTGCCACACAGATGATGTTGAAAGAGCCGCTTGTGACTGAATGAAGAAATGGCCAAATGGTCAAATTCGTCTTAAAAGCTCTAAACAAAAGCCTTTTGTTGTTTGTTGCGCTGAGGGAATTGTGCCGAGACTCGGCGATGATGCACAATTTGAAAGGGTGGGTGGAGCTGCGGTGTTTGCTCTCCCTTCCAGAAAGAGAATTAAAGCCTAATACGGTTGTAATATTTGCCCCCTTTTTGTTTAAAACCATGAGTAAGTGGCAACATTTTGATTCTCGTGTATTATATTATTCTTTTGACTTCAGGGAAATAGAGGAAAACGAGGGCCCGAAGGAGAGAAGGGCGAAGAGGTTTGTACTTTCGTTTTGCAGGTTTTTGCGTGTTATGTTTCTTTCTCTTTGTTGCCGGATAAATGACAAGCTTCTGTACGACCGCCGTCGTCTTCTTTGCGGACTATGACTGGATGGATTATCTGTGATTTCAACGTAATATCGTAGTCCTTACATTTTACTTGTAACATGTCTTTTTGCTGATCCTCTTTGATTTGTTTTTCAGGGACTCCCGGGATATCCTGGTTCGAAAGGGGATGAGGGTCCCAAGGGAGAAGATGTGAGTAAAATCAAACACAGTTGGTTGGCTCTGACGCATCAGAGTGCGCACGCGCAAGAAGCATTCGTGCCACACCACTCGATCACACATGCTTCAGGATGCTTGTAAACTGCTTTTACTCGAAAGGTCCTCATATGAAGAAGAGGAAGAAAGAAGCCGACCGCGTGTCAGTAGCAAAATAAATATAGAATGTCACCTTTAGCAAGAGTGTAACCTAGTGTAACCTAAGCCTATTTTAGTTTTAACAGGGATTGCTCGCTAATATCGAGAGTCTGATGAGAGCTGTGCATGTGTTTGTAAGAGCCAAAAGTAAATGATAACTGACCTGACAATTCCGAGTGAACCTTGAACCTAAACCGCTATGGCTGGAATTATCACTCTGCCCTAGACTCTGTCTCTGTACAGTTAGTTTCGCTACAGGAAATGCACCTAATATCGGTCTCTGATCGATGCGCTTTATTTTACAGGGTGTTGGAGGGAATCCCGGTCCCCAAGGGGTGGAAGGTGCTGAAGGACCAAAGGTAAGTGGTCACACCTACGTGCTTTGAACGCTTTTTGGCGTAACATTTCT
Source organism: Pachyseris speciosa (assembly GCA_016490735.1). Taxonomy (NCBI): domain Eukaryota; kingdom Metazoa; phylum Cnidaria; class Anthozoa; order Scleractinia; family Pachyseridae; genus Pachyseris; species Pachyseris speciosa. Next base: position 528,286 of record JAEMWC010000404.1, read on the forward strand.
CACTTTGTGCCCATCAATGTTACTGCAACTAGGATATTACTTTTAATGTCAATCAAGCTAGCTATGGATTGCTGTCGATTTAAACTGCAAAGCAGCTTCCGATATATTTTGCGTCAATCGGTGTTCCGAATTGCAAACTCACGTGTGATCCTCAAGAGATCAATTGAACATCTGCAGCAAGCGGCACTTTGCACTTCAACAGTTAATCGTTTTAAGATTCGTGATGAAGGCCAAATTTAAAGGTTAGCCGGCATCTTCTGGTAACTTGTCACGCAAAATTGTTGCGTTACAAGTTGTACATTTTTGCGCGTATTACTGCGTCTTTGCACAACAGATTTTCATGTTGCAAGAAGAAGTATCGGTGCCCCCTTTACACGGCATTAAAATGCGTTGAGTGCGGTGATAGGAACACGTGGAACAAACTGTCGCAAACTGCTGCAATGCAAGAATGTTCCTGCAAATTGCAGCAATGCAACAATGTTGCGAGACAAGTTGGAAAAAAATGTTGTCCGTTTCACTTCACCTATAAGAATAAACAATCTACTGTTTTGCATTCTAGACCTATGCTCGTGGCCATATATCATCCCTCTCTCATTGTTTCATTGTTGCTTTATGTACTGTAGGGTCGCAGTGGTATTCCAGGCCCAATCGGGCCATCCGGACCAACAGGACCAAAGGTACATATTGCATTTAATTTGGGTGGCTGTAAGTGGTGTTCCTCTTTTTAGTGCCAAAGTTAAGTCTTCTATCATTCGCATCGTGGCTTACGGGCTTTTATTAAACATCCGTTATTTTCCAGGGAGAGCGAGGTCCCCCTGGATTGCCTGGATATTCTGGTGAACCAGGAGAAAAGGTGAAGGAGTTATATTTTATATTTGTTTCAAAAAGACGTTTGCTCCTCTTGTTAAAAACGCCGCTACACGGATGAAAACGATGTCTCACTGCGTCGTCATGTTCCGTCCAGAAGGATACGCATCAAATATCAAACCTTCGATAGTGTTTTCCAGACCGATGACGCTTATCTGCAATTTGTGAAACCGGAAAACGGAAACAGAAATGTTTTCTGCGTGATAGTGTTCTCAGTATAAACACGGTTACACTTCGTAAACGCAAACTCTTGGAAACGATCTTCAGAAAGAAATCTTTTTAAAAGCACAAAGAGTACCACACAAATTAACATGATTAGGTAAGCTGAAGCCACATATTGGGTACTATGGCCTCGTAGCCGCAGGAATTACCTCTTAAATCTACCAAATAAAGTTTGAACCTGAGCATTAGCAGCCATGGACAGCTGTTTCTTTGTTACAGTTAGCCGGCACTTCCCACAAGCTTCATATTTTTAAAAGCACTCTTCTTTGCCTATCTACATACGCCGTGACAAGGAAAAGCTCCTAAATATAATCACATTTTGGCTTTTTAGGTAAGTTTACTAGCAGAAGACAACACGTAACTCAAAATATAGATAGCGACCGAATCACTACAACAGCTGTAGTTAGTGCTACCACTGATACAGACAAATACTTGAGGTAACTCAGGCTTCGTCGTGTTATCTGGATATCGAACCCATGATCTTCTGCGCATAGTAAACTTGGTTCATCTTCCTGTATACGGAGAGCAACTATAATGTCAAAGGCGTCAGGTATCTCTTGAAAGCGTAAAGGAAAAGATAAATCCAATGCTTTGTCATTATTTATAACTCAGGGAAATACAGGAGCTACTGGATCAAGAGGGCGGGACGGAGCAAAGGGAATTAGGGTGAGTCAGTACTGACCACAAGTGATCGTGTGGCCTTTGACGTATATTGAAGTGCTGCAAACGGTTAGACTTTCTAGTCTTTTCGGATAAGGACGAAAAACCGTAGGCCCCATCTCACAGCTCTCTCTCTCTGATCTGTTATTGTGGGACGTTCAAGAACCCATACCACTGTTCGAAAAGAGAAAGGGACGTAGACCCCGGTGGTGTGGTCATGGGCTGTGGGAATGGGTAGGGAGGGTACCTTGCATGGGACCTAGGAGTCCTGTTCATGCCTACCCCTACTGGGTAGGCCTGTACCCACTAAAAGCTAAAAAACGAAACCAAAACCATAATGCCTTATGATTTGTCCCTTAACTGCGTTAGGGAACAGATACTATATTAGTTTTTTTCATTCGGAACACTGTTAAGATGGGTTTGATTAGCGTTCTATAGTTTGAATTCAACTTTGTTTTCTGCAGGGAAATCCCGGACCTCCAGGGCCACAGGGAGGAAGAGGAACGCGGGTAAACCTTCTGCGAATCTGTTCTTTTTTTTCCTTATTATGTTTTGTGTTTGATTGACGCATGGTGGTTATTGTAATGTTTAATAAATGAGCAGGAGTGTTTTATCAAGTTTAAAACACGAGGCACAGCCGAGTGTTTTAGGACTTCATAAAACACGAATTGCGAATTTATTGAACGGCTTAAAAAATTTTACTGTACATCTATCCATTCTTACACTAGAATTTAGATTTGGGGTTATTTTGGACTAGAAAATTGGGCGTAAAATTAAGTCGTGTCTTTATCAGATATAAAGACACTCATTAAAAATTAATTTCTTTTGTATTTCCTTCATGAATTATTAATGAGTTTTTAAGATTAGTTTTGAATATTTCCGCACTTTGCTGATAACTGAAGCTTTACTTTCATTATGTTAAATTGAAATGCATGTTTCTGTTTTTCTTGCCTCTTAACTTTTGTCGTCTAACACCATGATCAGTGTTATCATCATGATCAGTATTCTTACTACCATAGACATCTTTGAATAGTACTGTAACTCCGTAAGTCAATCTCTTTAAAAGATTTTTACCGACTTAGCTTATGTAGACGTAGACGTAATGAGGGTGGATTTAATAGTTAACGAACGAGAGGGATTACGAATCTTTCTGTGAAAAAGGGTGAGTTTAAGTGATTTTGGAAACTTTACGAGACTTCCGTAACATGTCTCGCAATTTTCTTGCCACAATCGTTGCAAGAAATAAACGCAAGTTCTATTTTTCACAACGATTACGACAACACTGCAACAAACTTGCCAAGCGTTGCCTGGCGGTGTTACACAAGGTAACGCTTCGTGCAACTTGTCTCGCAACAGCGAAGCAAAATTGTGAGACATCTTGCATAAAAAGTCCCAGGTGTAACAGCGCCTTAACACTGGCTGTTCTTGTCATATTTCAGGGACCACGTGGTGAACGAGGTTCGCCAGGAACACCGGGTACCCCAGGGACAAAGGTACTTTGTGTAATTCTACACTCTAGTGTCCTTAGCGGAGTTACCTCGACATCTAGTTTTTGTCTGATGAATAATAGTTGAAAAAGCTTAATATATCGGGGACAAAGGATCTTAAATGACCCCTTTTTGTTTAATTCTCTACTAGTTTTTGAAAGTCTTTTTCAACCTCGTACCCAGAAGAGCGGCGTACGAGATTAGGAAAAAAAGTGGACTGGGCTTTTCAAACGTTTCTGCCAATTCTTCGCTTCTAACATGAAAAGTCGTGAGAAATTCAACGATTAAGGCTGGTGTTCCTGTGAGGAAAGCACTTCGTCTCTTCCTTATAGTGTTCCAAAACCACTTCTGTACGTTAAGTACCTTATGTTTGACCCCCAAATGTAGTCCCTGTCGTAGCCTTTATAGTTGCACGCCTGAAATAACCCGAACAGTTTGCAGAACACATTTCACACTGTCTCTCTCCAAGTGGAAGCGCAAAACAGGTTAGGTGACAAATTAAATTGGAAAGTGTTAGTGCAGGATGGTGAGACACATGGATAGTTTCCCTCGCAGGTCTAAATTGTAACAAAAGAGAGCCATCACCCAGAAAAAAGGATCCCTATTAAACGATATAAGCACCGATTACTGCAGGTATACTGCTACCAGGGTTACCTCAGTTCTTATCCTATGACACAAAAACGACTGTATAGCATCTTTAAAACGAAACAACTTTGTCGTCCCACGCCTGGTTTTATTTTTGGTGTGTTCATGTATGTAAGCAATAATCCACTGAATCTATGTGAGGCCCGGTTCATACGTCGCATTTCTGCCGTGTCGAATGCAATTGAGACAATAGATAATGAGATGATTTGCCTCATTATCTCTTGTTTGAATTGCATTCGACACGGCAGAAATGCGACGTATGAACCGGGCCTGAGACTGAACTATGTGTGTCGCTGTGAGGAAGAGAGTGAGAAGATCCCTTATTACTCGTGAGTGACGAAGTGTGTTGACGAGTATTGAAATTTCTTTCAGGGAGGCCCTGGAGAGCCTGGTGTACCAGGTGACCGAGGAAACCCGGTAAGCAGTTTGTAAGAGTAATAGCTCAAAAAAAGACGGGGACCGAATGGCCGCGCAAGCGATTGTGGGATTGTTTGGGGGATGTGTATTGCGAAGAAACAATCGCGTCTCCCAAACAATCCCGCAATCCGTCACGCGGCACTCGATCCCAGTCTTTTCCAAACTGAGCTAATTGCAAGGTTTTGTAAGACCTTTTGACAGTAAAGACCTCATCATTCCGAACGGAATGACGGCAAATCGCTCAACACTCTATCTGCTGTCAAGAGCGCCTAAGAGCAAAATAGGCGTACTAACAAGGCCACGGTATGGATCGTTACGGCATTAAAACACTACCTTCTCTTTACTACGAAACTGTCTGGTTTGGAACGGACCTTCGTGCAATCCGAAAAAAATGACGAAATTGACATGTGGGCAAATTCGCCTCGATCGACAAATTGCATTCCTTCTTTCTCCTGTTGCTAAGAGATAAAAACGTTTTCCTTCTACCAGGGACCTCCAGGACCCCAGGGGGACAGAGGACAGCCAGGCGCTCGTGGACCAATGGTAAGTTGTATTTGACCCTTCTTTGTATTCCTCCTAGGCTCCTTTCCGAAATGCCTTGATGACCTACCGGACCTGAAAAGTGACCTTTTTGTTTTTTGTCGTTGTCGTTGTTATTTCTTCTTGTTTTGTTTTGTTTTGTTTTGTTCGCTTTTTTAACAAATCCGTTATTTTCTGATCGATTGGTGGTAATACTAATACAAAGAAGGCGTATGTCAGGAACAATTGATAATAATTACTGACCATAGTGGTTAACTTCCTGAGATAGTTCTTATCAAACAAATTAAGAAATAGTCATGCACAGATAATAAACAAGCGTTTATTAGTAGCTCTGATGTTTGTAACAAGACGAGAAACGTCACAACGTCCTTTCGTGAAAGGTGAAAGGATCGCTACTACAACTACAGAAGCAGTCAACAGCAATATCTGTTTTGTGTATTCTTGTAGTTCACAAGGCACTAACCAGCCTAGACGTAATGTTATATAGAACCTACCGGTAAACTTTACTCCCTAGCCACCAGCAGGTAACACATGCATACTTTTTGCACCTATTTTTAGGGCTTACCAGGAAAACCAGGACTACCCGGATACCCTGGACCTCGAGGAGAGACGGTAGGGTTCAATGCAAAATACTGGTTATTGTATTTACACAGAGCAATCCCGTCCTACTATGTAATAGTAATGGGACTGAGTGGAGTACAATTCAGGGAGTAATCGGGCGAGTGATTTCAAATTGGCCGAGGGCGTAGCGCGAGGCTGATTTGAAATTACGAGCACGATTAGCCCTGAATTGTACGACACGAAGTCCGATTACCAATTAATTGTGTCAATAGCAAAATGCGAGAGACTCTAGAGGTCAACTTTCTAAATTGTAAACTGTATTGTCCAAAATAACCAATGGAAATTGTCGCTATTTTAGAAAGTGCAAAGATTGATAACTGACACGACAAGCAGCTACTGCTCAACATACCCAAATAAGGTAACTGTCCGATTTGGCCTGTCCGATTACAGGTATTTGTAATCGGACAACTCAAATCGGACAGTTTGGACCTGAAGCAGTCAATTAAGACACAAATAAAGGCTGTTAAGAACCAATCACATTGGAGCATTTTGTTATTGACACAATTACTCTATTAATAATCTTTTATCCGTTTTCGATGCCTTGTCATTGAGAGACGATGGGGGGAGTTCAGTATAATTCCTCAGTTCGAAACCAGACAGTTGTTGCCTTAGTTGACCTGAGTTGTTTTGTGTCTGCAGGGACCACAAGGAAAAACCGGACCAACAGGCCCCACTGGAATGCCCGGAGGACGGGTGAGTGGATTGGCTTCTCTTTTCGTTTATGTTATCAAGCACTGAAGTTCTTATCTCACTGTTTTAATTTGCTATTTCGAATTGTAGGGTCCCATAGGAGAGAGAGGAACCCCAGGGCCCAAAGGAGACCGTGGCCGACCGGTGAGAGCCAAATAGTGACTTCCCTTTAACGTCATTTGTCTTCCACCGCAGACCCAACTCATTCGTGCACTCTTCTTGTAAGCAGGCAGTTAGTCGTTGTCCCTGCAATACGCAGATTACCGATTTTTTTAACCATTCATATTCGAAAATCTCTGCCTTCCAGACGCATCAAAGAAGCCTTAAATGTGTTAACGCCTGAATTTCTAAAACAAATGGTTTGAGCCTTCAATGCGGGCCATACGTCTTGGTACAGTTCCCGCTTTCCCCCTCTCCTCTCCCTTAACGATGTTGAGCTTTAACGGTATCAGAGAGAAGATTAGTCCTTTGAACGGCCAGAATGTTTCAACATTGACCTGAAGGGAACGGGACGGGGTGGGGGGCTCAAAAAAGTAGTACATAGAGAAGGCGCGCGTATACTGTGATAAGGATAAAAGTATGCAATACCTACTTTACTAGTTTTCGCACGAGTTTGACAAGTGTCCCACGGTCGTATGACCGCATTGCAGTTATTCTGTCATGTATGATCCACCAGCTGAGAGTAGTCCTGAAAACGTGTTGATATCTCGACGGTTGTTTCTTGTTTTGTTTTCGTTTGTTGTTGTTGTTGTTGTTGTTGTTTTTGTTTTGCTTTCTTTTATTGTCACCCCGATGATCAGATTATATATACTGCCTTACATACCGTTACCATTGTGTCATCCCGTGTGGTGAAGATGAATTAGAAGTGTTTTTGTTTCTTTTCCAGGGAGCCCAGGGACCCACGGGAGATCCAGGCGAGTCAGGAAAAGACGGCCCGAAGGTTGCTATTCCTAAGTCCATTCTCCGTGTTTCCCTTATAATCAGATCTAGGCACTCAAAGCAGGCGCATAACTGAAAAGATGTTACTAGTCAAGAGTTGGGGGAACTTACTGTAAACCTAGGAATAATTGGCCTAGTTTTGCTCCTAGTTTTATGAAAAATCCACAGAGAGTTTTCTCTAATTATGTTAAGTACGTAATCCTTGGCCGCCAAAAGGGAGAAACATCTTCAGACTTTCACGGAGATTTTGAATTGTTTCAAATTCGATATCACGAGCTAAAGACACTGAAACCGGTTGCTTGTCTCACTGCGTTAAACAAGACGAAAGTTGTGAAGCCAAAATCTCCAAGGCTCTCGATTTCGTTTTATCCGGGTTCTACACGAGCCCGCTTATGGCTCCAGTAAAACATTCGATAGTACATCGAAAGCTGTTAAATCGCTTAAGTAATTTGTACCAAGTTATTTGTTATAACACGGTGCAAGCTGAATTGGATTCAGTTTAAAATGCTGTGTCGAAATTTTTCTATTGAATAGGGAGAGGCCGGTAACCCAGGTGTGGACGGAAAAGACGGAGCACCGGTAAGATATGGCAGTGTTGAGAAGTCTGTCATAACCCTTAGTTATAATTCAATATCACGTAATTCGGAAATAACGTTTTTTTCTTGGATTTGATCTATGATCTAAAAAAGAACATTCTATTTGACAACTAGATCAATGAAGTCGATATTTCTACTGCGTGATAGCTGATGAGGGCGCAGCCGCATGGAAGTCGAGGGCGAAAATCTAATTGTTTTATAAGTCTACTTGTCGTTCAAAACTTAGCACGCAAATTATCTAAATCGTCCTCGCAGACACTTCGAAAACGTGAAGAAGCGGCCGCCATTTTGTTGACAAACGCCACTAACTACCTACAGCACAATGGATAGCGAGTAGCGATGCCATTAAGAGAACGACATTCGTGATAGAACGATAGTAGATTTATACTAAAAGAAATTTAGCAGCAGTGGCTTCTCCTGTAGGCATGACCTTCCCCATCCTGTTCTATGAATTGCAGCCATTTTTTGTGCCCAATTTGTAGAGCTGTCCTCAGTCTTGGAAAAATTATCATGGAGTTACTTCTTCACCTTCCATTTGATTGGTCAAGAAAAAACACAAAAGAAATACCTTAGCCATAGGAAACTGGGTTACGCAGACCGGAGATCGACTGCAGACGTCTTGCATGTGGTAATTGTTCGATGGCAAGCGATAACAATGGCTATTTCTGGTCTAACATACACCAACAACGGATGCTGTAATTTGTTAGGTTCTATGGGCACGATTGAGCCAAACATATTTGCCTTTGTTTTCATATCGACTAATGAATTCTCAGTATTTGATTCTCATGTATTTGATTGGATTTAAAATCCTTCACAACTGCTCTGTTTGTTCTTGCGCAATATTTAAAGCAACTTAACTTAACTTTCATGCAGAGCGTTCACTGAACATTGACATCTTGACCGTAGAACGATTACTTCTCTAAGCCACGGGCTCGGTATGTTGCCGCTGTATACGACCCATTTCTGAAGACGGCTACAGGCTGCTGGAGAAATCTTTAGTTGATCGAGACTGTTCTTGTGCGTTTTAACTTATTTTGATTTTGCCAGGGTCAACCAGGAACTCCGGGACCGAAGGGCGCTATGGGACCACCGGTGAGTAAATGCACCCACCTGCTGTTGTGTGGAGATTGTCCAATTCCGGTTTGATTTTAGAAAGATGCTCTGAAGAGGCTATCAGCTAGTCATGCGGGACGCGAGCTGAAAAAGTCAGGATGACAGGTTTCTTGCTCCCAGCTAACCCAGGTGTTCAACAATGCTGCACACTATTTCTATTCGTGTAATTAAAACATTTTGTTCTAAAGCAACAAAATGGTTGCCATTTTTGCAGAAAAAAGATCTCTTTGAAGGAGATTGTATAGCTTTTCGGCAGGAATATTTTTTAACTTATCAAGTCTTGTGAAAAGTACTAGAAAAGTCTCTCATCTCCGTTATTTCGCTTATAGTCCTCTGTACATGAAAACTGAATCACTTTCCTTACACCAAATCAAGCTTTACACTTACTATCTCTCTCTCAACATTATGTTTTTATCTTTAGGGCCCCCCTGGACCCAAAGGAATAGAAGGATCTGTTGGTCTCCCTGGTGGTCAGGTACGTCACAGGAAACTCTAGCCATCTTGACTGATTTAATTGTCATTGCCCGATGAAAAAATAATACATCCTTTCATGTCGTTAGGGGCCGCAAGGAATGCGTGGACCTCCAGGACAACCGGGTCCCCAGGGACCCTCGGTAAGTCTTTCTTTGTAGTGGAAGAAACACTTATTTCGCTTTATAATGCAATCCACATAACTAGTATTTCTTCTCAGGGAACACAAGATACAGGTAAAGCAGAACAAGGGTAATCGCCATGACTTTACTATTTCGCAGGGAAGACCAGGTCGCCAAGGACCTCAAGGATCTCCGGGTGAGAAAGGCTCCAGGGTGAGTGAGCATGCATGAAAAAGTGGTTGAAATAAAAATACTGTCCGTATTTTTGGGTCGGTCTGTCGTAGTAACGTGTTGGTTGGACAGTTAAGGAGTGAGCGAGTAAACGGAAACCTTAGAGAGACGTTAGTACCTTACGCAAGGCTCCCGCGCGTGATCTGCGCCGTTACAGTCCTACCTTTTTCTGGATTTGCATCTTAGGGGTTCCGAAATTATTTGTGATGGTAGTACACCATTAGGCCTTTTCTAAAACCTTTTTATTGTGTTTAGGGAGAAGAAGGACCCCGTGGGGAGCCTGGTCCTGAGGGAAAACCAGGACTTCCGGTGAGTAGAAATTACAACTTGCAAAAAGAACCGGTGTTTTCGAAAGCTCCGTGCTCCTCTTTACATGGATTAGGTAACCATAAGTGGCTGGTATTTGTCTATCAATGACTTAAAGTTTGTACTCTGACAGGGTAAACCCGGAGAGGATGGACTGACCGGGCCGCCAGGAGAAGAGGGGGACAAGGTAACCTATACGCAGTAAATAGGCAAAATTCAAAAGGGCTTCAACTAAACCAATGAAATTTTGAAACCGGGATATAACATGTTTAGCTCCATTTCATGGGCTCTCAAGGGCCCGCGAAGTAACAGCTGTCGTTACAGTCCCCTTGTTTTGTCCAGAGATATTAGATAGAGCACGATATACGGCGCGGGTACGTATCTCGCATTTGGGGTTCGGGAATTATTTAAAAATTCTAAAAGGCTAGCTTCTACTGAAGTAATGAAGTTTTGAAATCGGGCTGTAACATGTTTTGATCCATTCCCTGGACTCTCAACGGCCTGAAAGGTAACAGCTGTCGTTACAGCACCCTTGTTTATCCAGAGATGTTCGATAGAGTAAGATATACGGCGCGTGGACGTGTCTCGCATTCACTCTTACCATAGAAAAAATGCTCACCATAGAATTCTGAATATAGGGTCCTCCCAAATATAATCCTCCCAAATACGCCAAATAATCCGTCAAATAATTAGCCGTTCAAATATGAGTGCATGAACTTTAAAGGATAGCTTTTTTAGCTTGGTAACTTTGTTTTTCTACAGCGTCTCAATCATTTTCTTCGTCAAACCCATCCGATTTTTAAACGAACATTTTCTACATTGATAATCCCTCCCTAAAAATAAGCCCCTCTAAAAGTTCTTTTAACAAACGCAAACCAGGGCTTACGTCCGAAACTTTATGGTCTTGCAATGTCTCCCTTCCAGGGTGCTCAAGGATCAGCAGGAATTCCTGGGAAGAAAGGAGAAAGGGGCCCTAAGGTAACTCCCAAGACAGGTCCACATCTAAATCGTCTTAACGATAACGTTCCTCCTGTATCACGGTTGGTTTTTGCATCGGTCGTTGGTGTTCGTTATTGCTTAAAAAATAACTTTCCTTTCGGTTCCGTATGTCCTGTCGGGTTGAACACAGCTATACTTCGTCTTAATTCTTATGATTTACTTTCCACTTTCAAAATACACGGCATGATCAAGAGTGTTACACATCAAGTATCTTTTGTCTGTTGTGTACACAAACATTAACCTTGCCCAAATGTGAGCAGAGAAATTTGTCTAGCGCAGTTCTCATGGACTTTTAGCAACAGAGCAAGAGTGTTTCTTTCGAAGGACTATCCCCTCTTAGTTACTCGCGGCGGAAATGAGATTTTCTTTCCTATTCATGCGATGGCAATTATTTGGTGAGAGTCTTGTATGTATAACATCCATGTCCGTGTTCATTTAGGGTCCTCCCGGTCCAAGTGGAGCTGTTGGTCCTCCTGGAAAACCTGGGCCTACAGTACGTATGACAAACCATCCGTCGTTCTGTCATATTTTTAATAAAAATTGTATTGTTATTTTTCAAGTTTGGCGAGTACTCGTCGAAAGATCAGTTTTCTCTCTGTCTATAGTAACCTTAGTATCACTCTCGGTAGGGACCGGCTGGTGAAACAGGCCCCCAGGGAGCTCCTGGTGGAAGGGGAGAGAAGGGAAGTGATGGAGAACGCGGACCACCAGGACCTACAGGAACTCCGGGTGTCCCGGTCAGTAAACAATTTTTGCTTCCCTTGAGTGTTCGAGATACCAGGAGACTAC
>JAEMWC010000404.1:545000-555000 GCA_016490735.1 Pachyseris speciosa
GCGAACCCGGGCCGCCAGGAGCAAGGGTAAGGTGTTAGCTGGGGTTTCCGTAAATCGGTAGACTGTGAAGCTGGCCTGAGAAAAAATTTGAATATCTTAACCTGTGAACAGTCGGACACGCTGGGGTGGGGGTTAATACCACCGACTACGCAAGCTAAGAAAGAGGTTATGTCATTACGTTTGGCCAATTACCACGGTACCAAAATCAAGTGAATTCGTTTCACTCTTCCTGCCCTGAGAAAATTGCCCTGGTATTTGCTTATCTCCTCTGCCTTTGATGGCTGTTAGGAGTTTTAAATTTTGAATTTTTATTTTCTGCGCCACTGAGAATGAGTTCAGTTTACATTTGTTTTATTTCAGGGTCCCCAGGGCCCTCGAGGAGATGACGGTACCCCTGGTAAACAAGGACCACCGGTAAGTTGCGTCTTGTACCCTATATTTCGCTTTTGTCAAGCATACATCTTACGTCATTCTGTTACTACTTCAGGGAGAGCCCGGGCCTCGTGGATTCACTGGTTCGGATGGTGATCCGGGTGATAAGGTATGAGCAGAGGACTGACCTCTGTTAGTGTTACCTTTTTCCTGTCAATTTGCTACCATGGCACGTTATCTTTGAGTCCGCAAGGAATAATAAAGGGAGAGAGTCGATAAGCGATGACCTGGCATTAAAGCTCCCATGAAGTTTTATCCGCGCTGGTGGGCTCTTAATGACTTAAGATTCTTTGTCATCGGCTCTCCATCCCATTTAGTACCAACTTTTGCTCCCTTGGAATTGACTGCATAGTGTAAATTTCTGTGTTGTGATACAGCGATTTTGGATTTGTAGAGATTGACATCCCATCCAAGTGTTTCTATTTGTTTTCTTTTGATCGTCTGTTTTTGCTCGCTTGAAACGGATTTCCGACTTAACTTATGAGCCTTGTCTATCCAAAGGTTTCCTGAGAGAACTTAATCTTCTAAATATATTTCTAGTTGAAGGTGGCTAACACCAGCTTCTAGTATTTTTACTTTGATGGATCATTTGTATCAGTCTTTATATGTTGTTACCTTTCAGTGGCTTAAACTATTTTCATTTTGTCCTGTAGGGCGAAACAGGATCTCCGGGTCCCCAGGGACCTACAGGTCCCTCCGGACCACCGGTAAGACTACACTACTCATACATCACCATTTCATCAGTATGATTTGTTTGGGAAGGAATGAACTATAGTATACGACCATAATGAACGACCGTCCGAAAGCTGCTTTGTTCATCTTCCTCGACTTAGGAATTAACATTGTTATCCCTACGGTTATCAATATCACGCCGTCTGTTGTCCTCCAGGTTAAAGCAACTATTGTGACAGCGTTTTCCGAAAAAACCTGAGCGTCGTTAGTCAATCGAGACCCACAAATGTGGCCTTTCAGACCTCTAGAGTAACGCTGGTGCAGTCCACTTTATCCTATTATCGCCGACCACTTTCTGTAGAGCAGCGTTTTTAGGTCATCCGTATACTGAAGATAATTTATAATTTTTATAAGACGTCGCCGTCCTCACGTTCATTGCAAGACAACTGGTAGAAACGAGCTTACTTAGAAAGGTCTCGTGTGGAACGATTCGTACTCACGACTGTTGAACTTTTGCTATAGGGAGCAAGAGGAGACAGGGGACCCCCTGGAGAGAGAGGAACCAACGGTGCCCCGGTAGGTTGATGCCTCTGTTTTGTAACTCGACTTTCAGTAGAGTTTAAGCGCATCACTCCAAGCAGATTGTGACTGGGGCCTCAAATAGCTCACTCACTCTACTTCACTCCTATATGTGTATCAGGAAGCTGTGCTCATCAGGTCAGTGATTCGCTCGGGTTCCTGTAGCCTAGGACAGTCCAGCTGTAGTAGCAATCCTCTGGCGCGTTAGCTTCTCGCGGAATTCCGCTCAGACATTGCCCTTTGTCACCCATTTGCCATGAATTCCCGAATGAAAGACCCCCGTATGTCACTAAAACCCTTCTAATGATACGCCGTCCCAGTTCAAGCCAATGGACTGTTAGAGCTGTCAGGTTAGTGTTTCAACCAATGTGTCAACCCAGCCCATTTTGAAAGCAAAATTCCTCTCAGAAATCATTCCTCCCTTTCAACGGGCCACTGAAAAGACTTTTTTCATATTCGAAACTGTAAGGTGTGCATGTAGGTTTTTTTTTTTCGTAGTGATAGCATGATGGCTGCAACTATGACTTAAAACATAGACCTCAGTTTAGGCTGACGTCTACAAAATGTATTCTCTAAATTGAATTAGTCTGCATTACACAATGATTTTTTTTTTGTTTTCGCGTTTTAGGGAGATCCGGGACCACAAGGATCGCCAGGAAACCAGGGACCTCGTGGTAACTCGGTGAGTATTGTAATAGATTCAGTCCAGTCCATGGTGGTGTTTGGCCCTTTCACGTTATATTTTGTTGAAGCAAAAGAGCACGTTTTTGAGAAGAATGAGCTTTCTTGAGTCCAGAGCCTCAAAGGTTTGGCGCTGAATGTGTCAGTTGAAGTACCTTCGGTAGTAATGCCGAAACGTCGGTTTTTAAACGGACACATAAAGCGCTAAATATTTCAATACCTCGAATTCCCTGGTGCAAAACCTCATCTTGAAAAAGAGGCTATAGGGAATATAGAAGTGACTAGTGAAGCGCTGGTTTAATGTCCCCCTATACCCAACAGCTGGAAATGTGGAGTGCGTTGGCTTAGCGGTCGAGTTTTACTCACTTCCGATAGTAATGTTACTCACGATCATTGATCGCAAGAGAAAACCATGTAAACATGTAAACTTGGAAATATGGAGAAGGAGGCAAATGACGATCAGGAATTTTGTTAACGTAGTTGACCTCCTTTTCATGCAGTTGTTCCTACTTTACCCCTGTTGCCATTTTCGTAAGCTCGCTAATATCATAGCTGTACTGACACTTCCCGCTTGTTTATTAGGGTCCCAAGGGAGAAAAAGGACTGCAAGGAGCGCAAGGTGAAAAGGGAGATAAGGTAATTATAAACTTCAATATCATTCACCGGCACGAATACGAAGAAATACAATTCACCAGGAACTGATCTTTAGCAAAATGGTGTATTCATTTCAGAAATCATTGCGTGGGATACCTGTGGTATCTTACACTATGGTCGTGGGTTGTAACTCCGTTAATGTTAATGAATTGCAAAGTGTGCAATGCATTGTGGACAGTGTATCTCACACATGTACCCTTTGGGTACCTATTTCTTGTAAGTTTTTGTAACAGATTTTTTAAGTCGAAAGGCAATTTTCACATTTTCACGTTAGTGCTCCGTCAAATCGATAGCTGAGTCAATGTGTTCGAGGGACAACTGTATGGAGATGTTTATCGGACCAGCTTAAGTGTCAGTTGTATGTTCTAACTCTCCAAGTTTCCTCTCGTTTAGGGATGGCCTGGCTTTTTCGGTCCCACGGGAACTGCAGGTCCTGTTGGTGACAAGGTATGTTTCGCAGTCCAAGCTCACAGCCCCATCATTATCATCATCATCATCATCAGCATCAACATCAGCATCAGCATCAACATTGTTTGGTGTCCAAACATGTTGATGTTTAAAGTCCTGGCCAAACACAATCAAACAGGACCAAACAAGGTGGCGAAACAGTAAAATGTTTGGTCACTAAACAATGTTTCATGATGTTTGGTCACCAAAACATTTCCCGTTTAGCCAGGGCTTTACAATTTATTGAGGACCCGCAAGTGTGTGTTCCACCAAACGCTCTTGCCTCAGTAAGGTTCATCATGTTTGGTTAAATTCTGAGTGATTAAAGAAGTTAAGCAACCATTGCGTCCAAAATACGCAATGTATCATTAGAAATTTACTTTACCTTTTTTGTAACAATTACAACCGTTCTCTTTTAGGGTGACCCTGGTCCTTCCGGACCACGTGGATTCCCAGGGCCCAAAGGCGATCGAGTTAGTATCATAGTATCACATATTATATAATAACCATAGTCAATTTGCGCGCTCTGATTGGTCAATCAACTATGGTTTATTGTACCAGTAATCTCATGGAAATTTTGCGCGTCTTCTGCGGCTCGTGTTTTTTTTTTTTTTTTTTTTTCACGAATTCTTCGAGTGTTCTTCCAACATCCCGCGTGGTTTATCAGCCCATAAACCATAGAAACGTGTGGTATATTGCTTAAATGGTCGACTTCACTTTTCAGCAGATGTATACATCAACATTTACCTCAACAGTTTTGTTTTTTCTTAATCCGACCGTTTTTCTTCATCAGCTTTACGTGGCTAAGCTAATATCGTATCAGCTTGATCGAACGAGCTTTGTCAATGAAGGATTTATGATATGGCTTTACTCTTACAACACTTGCAAATTCTTTGACTGATTTAACCTTAACACTTGTAAGATTCATTTCCAGTGGGGTTGTATTTACTTTTGCTCGTGAAAAAATGAAATTCAAAATTAAATTGAAACTTTTTTTTGAAACGACTTAAAGAAAAGAAAGCACACAAGTCACGAAAAACCAAGTCCAGATTTGCGCACGTCGACGATTTTCTTTTGTAATCATATTTTCATTCTGCCCCAGGGTGAGGACGGCCCTGATGGATCTCCCGGCCCACCCGGACCACAAGGACCTAGGGTGAGTTGTTTGTTTCCGACAAATATACAATTCGCAGAAATTGTTCAACTTCGTGGCAGTCGAACAAAGATACTGAAAGCTATGCCACGGGAATAAGAAACGTGAAAAATGGGTTTCTCAACTTCAGCGAAAACATTACATTGTGTGTCTAATCGCACCTTATTTTTCTTTTGCTTTGCAGGGAAGAGCTGGTTTACAGGTTTGTGGTTTGATTATTGTTTGTCTAATGTTTTTACCTTTTTCTAATAGCATTCTGTAGTTTTTTAATTAGTTAAAAACTCACTTCAAAAATATCTGAAAAATAACAGGCAAATGTAAGATTGAAAGGGAACCTCCACTCTTACAAGAAATTGACGCTAAATTGTAGGCAAAATTTTGTTTTAAAACGTGGCTATAACATTAAGTGTACAAAAAATGGATATCATCATCGCCTACTTTCGCTTTTTTCTTGGGCGCGGCCAGTTTGGATTTGATGACGTGTAATGGTTGCCCTATTTTTTAACACAAAGGATTTTCTGCTTCATTTGCTTCCTGACAATAGCTGCAACCATTACACGTCATCAAATCCAAAATGGGCGCGCCCGGGAAATTTGAAAGCGAAAATAGGCGATATTTGTACACTTAAATGTTATATCCATCTTTTAAAACAAAATTTGGAACCTAGTAATTATTTCCAACAATTTATCATGAATTTGTTGTAAGGGTGGAGGTTCCCTTTAATGGTTGATGTTATGTTTACTACTTAACTTTTGTAATATTTTTTTGGCTACTGCTTTTAGAGAAGCGGTAGCCATTATGTCACCCGGTCTGTAAGTGATGTAATGTAATGTAATGTAATGTAATGTAATGTAATGTAATGTAATGTAATGTAATGTAATGTAATGTAATGTAATGTAATAGTCAAACGGATCGGATTACAAAGTATCGGATGACCATCGCGGCTCAGTGTTACCTGATCGGAGATTTTTTAGAATTTTCACTAAAGAAAACAATTATCTGTTGTCTAATGCAACGAAATAAAAATACTGTGGTTTGTCGGTTATAAGGCACACTTTTTTGGAAGATTAAAGCCGGTTAACTCGAGTATTCTTGTCGCTGGCAACTCAAACCAAATCGTCATTAAGCATTTATGTAATCAAGATGAATCAGCTTTAGTTTTATTCGCTCGCAGAAGTGACAATAGCTCATTTTACAGTTGTGCGTTCAGTGACCTGGCCTTTGAGTGGAAGCGAGGCTGGAGGTGACCTTGTTTTGATACAAACCTCTCTGTCTTTCTCATGCAAATATCGAGTAGTTAGCACGAGAATAACATGATTTACATGAGAAAAGCAGTGAGGTCTGTATCAAAACAAGGTCACCGCCAGCCTCATTTCCATTCAAAGGCCAGGTCACTGAGCAAGCAACTGTAAAATGGACTATTTCGCTTGAATGGCAGTGGTTTCAATAAGCACCTACGTCGGCTACTTCGATCAGAGACGTCGGCTACTTTTTCCCTAAATTGAAGTAATTAAAGAACGATTCTTTATTTTTTCTTTAATACCGGCGCCTACTCTACTCCAACTCGCTGCCTACTTCAAATTTTATTGAAACCCCTGATTGGAATCAGGATGGGACTTTTTTGCTTTGTTTGGAGACATTTGGTTATTTATTAGGTCACAGGTAAATAAACTTGATAAAATGTGTTCCCTCTACTTTTTCAGTTATTTATTTATGCACGGCTTTTTCGCACTTGTTTATTACAACTTCTTTGTTGCTCCGCGTGCACCTACGTTAGCTGTATAAAGTTGTGCATCAATATAAATAATAAGCTCAACTGCGAATTCGCATTTCTTGTCGAGTTTATTCAACATAACTTCCCACGGTACAATACGATACATTAGTCTTTCAACCGTTTGCATTTGGAAATAAAAATTGCTTAGTGCTAATTTTCGTCATATCCGTGTTCTTTTTTTTTGTCCTTCGGCTGGAAAACCTCCATAAACGGTCACTAAAAAGCTCGATAAATGAGCTAGCGGCAGCCACATGCAGTACTTGACTGCCCCTTGTTTTAAAATATTCTTAACTGTTATATTAGTTATAATATTAATATTGTTATTATTATCATTATTATGTTAATGCGATTTTTACGGATCGAAGAGCCACTTTCATTGGATATGCTGTAATAAAGTCATCGTGATCCTTATTATTATTATTTGTATTATTGTTGTTGTTGTTTTTGTTGTGGCAGCGAGTTGCTCAGTTTAGCCGGTTGTAAACCAACAATGCCTTCCCCACAACCCCAAAATATTTTTCCGCTAATATAAAACTGTGCACTTTGCTTCAAAACTTACGATAGACCCAAGCATCATTTGTCATTTGGTACACGACCGAGTCAGAAGGGGCGTGAGTCCATTCCTGCTTTGCATGCATGTTTAGAAAGACTTACCGCGATACAAATCAGTTGGTGACGTCAAATCAGGAATAGACCAAGCCACTTACTAGTTCGGTCGTGTGACAGAAGATGCCTAGATTTCGTAACTTTTACAGCCTATAGAAAGTAAACATTTCGTTTAAACAGGCGCGATGCGTTTCGAACAGGTGCAAAGATTTATTTTAACGAAAACAATATTTTGGGGTTATGGGCACTTTAACGATCTTATTTCTTACGTTTTATGTCTTTTTGCTCTAACAGGGTACCAAGGGAGACAGGGTGAGTGAATGAAACTTCCTTTGATATTACAACTGAAATTTAACTTTCGTTGTCGACGTCAAAAAAAGCAATGATAGAGGCAGTTTCAGTGGACAAAGTTTGACTTCGGTTTCCACAAACTAGACTACTAAAAGTTATAGTGGAGAACTTTATGTCCGAAACAACTCGCGAGTAGCCTCCTTCGCAGCCGTTGTTTGTGTCGGTCCTATTCTCCCTCCCCACCAACGTCTGCTTAACCGAGCCTGACATTCCATTCCCATTGTGTCTGAGTATCCAGTCAGGAGGGAGAATAGAACCGACACAAACAACGACCGCAAAGGAGGCTAAGGGAGTTTAGCAACCGAAATTTAAAAGCCATGATGTGATTGGTCAGTTCCTGGAATGGAATGTCCGGCTCGGTAAAAGGTAAAAAAAAGGTAAAGAAACTTTATTTATACACGGGAATCGAACTCGGGACACATTGGTGGAAGACGAGCGCTCTCACCACTGCGCCAACCCTGCTCGGTTCAGCAGACGCTGGTGGGGAGGGAGAATAGGACCGACACAAACAACGGCTACGAAGGAGGCTAACTCATGAGTAGCTTTTTAATTTTAATACTGAATTGTTTGGGGAGTGCGGACACTGGTGGCACATAAATTAATAGATTAATGAATGTTGTTTTCTGCAAGCTGCTAATAATTTTCTCATTGATTTTCTTTCTGTACAGGGACCACAGGGAGAGCGAGTGAGTATGAAAAGAAACATGTCTGAAGTGATTTGCATCATGATTTACAATAATTGCTCGAAGAGTTGAGTTATTATTGTTTTACAATACAACTAAGCGCTGAATAAAGTTTCAGTTATATGTCGCTAGTCATAGGGGGAAAACCAGCTACGAAAAGTGTAATGTATTTTTTCTCTCACAGCGTGGGTTTTGCAAGTATAGTTTTGCTTCGTTATGCTGTGTACGATTGCAAGTTTTTCGGTTATATCCCAACGCTTCCCTGCTAATCACAAATGAAATGTTTCTTCCGCAAGTTCATTTGTTGCATGTCGCTGAACTGGAGGTCGGAAAGGAGCAACATATGATGACCTTCTTATTAAATTGGCCAAAAGAGACTAAAACTGAATTGTGAATGTGCTTTGATAGGCGATTGAGGAGAATAAAGGATCTTTTGACCGTACCATACTCATACTTGCATTACTTTCTGGAGAGTTTTGCCAATAGTTTAATAGTGAGAATATCAAGAATCAGATATAGCAACACATTATGTAGCTTGTTCGTTTGATTTCTTTATGTTACGTCTAACTTC
The DNA here is from genome assembly GCA_016490735.1 of Pachyseris speciosa. Lineage (NCBI taxonomy): Eukaryota > Metazoa > Cnidaria > Anthozoa > Scleractinia > Pachyseridae > Pachyseris > Pachyseris speciosa. The sequence goes on from JAEMWC010000404.1 coordinate 553,604, forward strand.
GAATATTTCTTGCTTTGATTTAGGGTGACCCAGGAAATCCAGTAAGTTGAAACTGTTTATGTTTTGGCTTCTTAAAGGAGCTCGATCACATTATTGTGGGTCATTATTAGAGACAGAAAAAAAAATGCTTTTAAATAATGAGAAACAGTGAAATAACTACTTGCCAGGGAAGATAAGCATCAAAGAGGAAAGAATAAATGCAAATATGGTGAGGATGGTGAAGGATGGAGAAGATTGAAACGGATTACAAATAAACTTTTTGAAAAATTGAGGCTAAACTTTTCAAAATCCAAAGACCGTGACGTAGCTTCTTTAAAATAAAAAGTTGTAGGGGGCTTGCTTTGCGGCGAATGGAACATGCGATGATATCAAGCAATGCTTTCAACTGCCATAGAGAGTACAGTGAGATGGAGAAAGCCAAAAAGACTGTAGTTCAGTAAAAATGACAGCTAGTGGGCGAGTTGTTTTGCGGATCAAAATTGTTGTAGTGGCGATAAAAAGAGGAAAAACGCTCTTTACACCGCATTTAGACGTTGTTCCTTTAAAATCAAATTGAAAAAACAGAAATCAAATCAATTTATTGAAGCTCGATAGCGTGAGTAGTGGTTGCCCAATATCCCGAGCCGGGGGCTCATGTATTAAACGTTCGGAGCAGAGAAGAGAACCTATAACAAACTCAACCCACATATGACGTCAAGTTCTTCACTTCACTTCACTTTTTTTTTCTTTTGACGTCAAGTTCGGGCTTCATTCGTGGAAGGCGAGTGCTCTCACCACTGCGCTAACCTGCTCCCCCAAACATACTCACTTCGTTAGCAGAATTGTTTGAATGTCATTCCTTCTATGCCCTGATCTACCTTTTTATCTGGGACTTATTGGTTGTCGTTTTGCTTTTATAGGGATCTCCCGGACCACCGGTAAATAAACTTTGTTTTTCTTTTCTTTTTCTCTTCCCTTTCCCATTTTTTTTCTAATTTTGTATGTTACAAGCGGAAATATCTTCACAGCATCTCACTTCCACATCCAAATAGCGCAATACGGTTCGTTCTTGAGGCTAATAAACATGTTTCCCTGTGTGAGACATGTTTAACGCTAATAGGCGACCATCTCTCTGAAGGGAGCACCTTGATTTAATGATCCCGTCTAAATCATTTCTAAGTCATTCATTCATTCATCATTTCTACTTTAAGAAGTAATTTTGATTCCCTTTTAAGTGCCCACCATTGTGGTTTGCAATAGTTATTCTTTCATATTCTGTACTGGTCTCAGCACCCTTGGCCCGCAAGAAATCTCCAGGATATTTCATTTCTTAACGCAAGTTAAATGTCCGCAGTGCCTATGTGCACTTAACATTGTCCTCCTTTCAAATCAATTTTGTTTTGTTTTGTTTTGTTTTT
>JAEMWC010000404.1:560000-647500 GCA_016490735.1 Pachyseris speciosa
GCGATGAAATATTATTTCGCATATATCATCATTTCTTTTCCTTTCAAGAATCAATTTGAAATCTACCTCCTGTGGTACACGAGCCATTCCTGTGATAGAAAAAGTACTTATTCACAATTTGAACAAACTTATAACAAGAATTCCCGTGATAGTGCCCATTTAAAGAGGCACTTACCCTTTCAGCTTATACATGGGAGTACCGCTTACTTCGCATACCGTTTTCAAAGTTCAGGTATATCACACAGCATTCTGAAAGCCGCTCTGAATTTAATAAAAACAAAATCAGCTCTACCTCTTGAAGGTGAAGTGAGACACAGTTATTTCAATTAACGTTGTCTGATTTTAAAGCGTCAAGCGTACCCGACAAGACCGAAAGAGGATATGGGTAGTTTTAAATCTTTAGCATTCGGCCACATTTTCGCGTTGTCGGCACAACAGGATACAAGGAACCACTCATAAGCGTTTGCCTATGTGATTGTATATCAGTAATGGCCTTTAGTCAAGCTGAGTTTGGGACATTTATAGATAATTACCCAGATCACCATAAGGGTTCGTCGCGTAGGTCTTCCGATAACGTTAATCGAATTACACTGAATCCTCGATTTGACGAAGTGCCTATCGAGGTCCTTTTCCAAACATTTTGAAAGGTCGGACTCAAGAATTTTTAACAATTAGATTATGAGCTCGAGATTTCTATCGCGTGATAGCTGATGAGGGCAGAGCCCGAATCTGCTATCACGCATAGAAATCGAGAGCGAATAATCTAATTGTTTTAGTATAAATCTACTAGTCGTTCAAAACTAAACAAGTAAATTATCAAAATTCTCCTCACATACACTTCGAAAACGCGAAGAAGCGGGCACCATTTTGTTGACGGCCGCTACTCACTATTTATCACAGAATAGATAGCGAGTAGCGTAGCTAATCAGAGAACAGCATTCGTGATAGAACGCAAGTAGAGTTATGCTAACGTTCGTTATATCGAGGACTTCGTCTTTTGAGGCTCGTTAAATCGAGGTTCCACCGTAGCTGTGTACAAATTTGGCTTTCCGCTGGAACCACAGTTTTGACTTTGCAACTGTTTTAATTTCCTAGATATCGTATACTGGCGTTGGTAAGACACAGCTTAATTTCCTGCGACTGCTCAGCGAGAAAGCCACGCAGACAGTCAATGTGACCTGCGTAGGATCGCAAGGATGTTTCGACAGCAAAAGTAACACGGTGGAGAAGGCCATCAGGCTGCAGGGAGCAAATGACGGTCTCCTGTCAATCATGAAAGACGACCCAAGCATTAAGATCACACAGGTAGGAAGCGTAACGTTCTTGGCCTTCCACTCGTAAAGGAAGAGTGTTTTTAGACAATTAAAATGGAAACTAAAGCGAATGAGTTAGTATGGTGCTTATTGTGAAGTGACTAATTCCAACGTTGCTCTCTGAAAACCATTTAATGTGGTAAGAGACTCCTATTTACATATTATCGTTATCTTCATCGTCATTATTGTTATTATTATCATTAAGATGAATTATTATTAAGATGAAGATACACTACATACTGACTCTAGAGTGCCGATAGCACACTACCAAAACGAATGGCATGGTACACACAACCTTGTACTCCCTGAGCGCATTCGACTGAAAACACTGTTAAAAGCCACTAAAATCTGAGACTTTTGCACGGAAAATGCTAGACTGCCTCAGCCCCTTTCTGGATAAGCGAGAGCGTAAATCATCAACAATACACCGAGACTGCGAGGAGAAAAAACGAGAAGAGACTGGGGACTGGCCACCCGCCTATGTCAGAACTGTCCGGTTTGACTTCCGCAAGGCTTTTGACCTTATCGACCACCATATCCTAATTCAGAAGCTCGTTTCACAAAATCTCCCCTGCGGAATATTTCACTGGATAGTGGACTTCCTGATCTGTCGTCGCCAACAGGGGACAAAACTTGGTCCCTGGTTGTTTATTATTATGATAAACGACCTCACCATCCCGGGCACAGACGTGTGGAAATAAGTCGATGATTCAACTATTTCAGAAACAATCATGAAGTCGAAGGCCAGTGAAATACAGCAAGCTGTTGACGAACTCGCGACGCAAACCTCTGCTGACAATTTCCAACTAAATGAAACCAAGTGCAAGGAACTGCGTATAACATTCAATCACTCTAGGAAGAACTTTGATCCAATTAAGGTTAATGGTCAGGATTTAGAATGCGTGAAGCACGCTAAGATCTTAGGTTTGCAGATATCTAAGGATCTTACACGCAATAACCACATATTTGAGATTGTAAAGAAAGTAAGCAAGCGCCTGTATTTTCTGTGCCAGCTTCATAAGCGATCACATGTTAAGTTGGAAGAACTTTTGCTCTTCTTCTTGACTTGTATATGGCCTGTTATTGAATACGCTTGCCCTGTTTATCATCATAGCCTCCCGCAATACCTTTCATTTGATCTTGGGGAATGCCAAAGATGAACATTGCGCATCATTTATCCAGATTGTTCGTGTGATAAGGCGCCTTCCATGACTGGGTTAGTCCCCTTACACCAGCGCCGCGAGCTCTTAAGCCGCGGCTACACGAGCGATTTTTCGCTCGCGCCGGTGATGCGATTTTTTCAATTTTGTCGCGTCGCCAGCGCGCGATGAAAATCGCAAGTGTAGCCACCCTTGAACTGGCAACGCAACAGGTAAAAAATCGCAAGAAAAAAAATCGCGAGAAATTGAATGATTTTAACTTTTCGCGATTCTTTTTCTGTGATTTTTTGAGCTGTCGCATCACCTGTGCGAGGGTGGCTACATGGATGATTTTCACCGCGCGCCGGCGACGCGACAATTTTCCAAAAAAATCGCTCGTGTAGCCGCGGCTTTAAGTGATAAGCGTTTTAATTTCATCCTGTGTAATCCTTTACACAAGCTGTATAGCTTACTTCCTCCTACGAACGAGTGCGAGGTCAATTTAAGGAATAAGCGCGCTTTACCACACGGCGCCCCCATACCATCCGTACTCGCAATAGATTTATCCATCACTATGTCAATAAGGCATTGATGTAAATATTCCCTTTTCACCTTATATTATATTATATTTTAAGGCCCGGTTTAAACTTCGAACTTCACATGTGCCGAAACTAATGCAAATGAGCGAGAACAATAGATTTTTCTCATTTGCATTAGATTCGGCACATGTGAAGTTCGACGTTTAAACCGGGCCTAAGCCTTCATTTTATTGTAAATCATACGTAATTCAGCCTATGGCTGCCATGTTTTTGATCAATAAACTATCTATCTCTTGACCCGTCGCGGCTCGTTCGCTTTAGGTTTCGGATCTTCCGCGCGAATGCTCGACTGTCCATAAAGGGATTGCCAGGATTATAGGAAACTGTTATTTAACAAACAGCTACCAGAGAATTATATAGAATTAATTGTATTACAACTGGATGGCTTTCTTTGTGTATTTGTTTGTTTGTTCGTGTGTTTGTTTTTCAATTTACGCAGTTGTGTTCTGGACACGACTTCACATATAAATAATGTTTCAAATCACAATATTCTGCCGGTCAAACAATTGGTCGTAATTGTATTCTTCAGGTTCGCAAAGATTGGACAGCGGTGATCAAAGTGGAAACAGAGGATCTCAATCAAATGCCGATAGTCGACTTTGTCCCTGGAGAATTTCTTACTTCAAATGAATTCGGGTTTGAAGTGGGCCCTATTTGTTTTAGTTAGCTTTTCTTGTATCACGATGACTTTGTTTCGTAAATTAACCTTCAAGGAAAACTATTAAAAAGTGGTGTTTCATTTCAGTCTGTTAATTTAGTTCTGCAAAGTGTTCGAAGTAACTCACGGACTCTTGCTTAGAAAACGCGAGCGTATCTTAGTGCAGCCCTTGAAACGCATGGGGACAAGAAACTGTGTTTCTCGCGTTTGTACTATACCTCAAGTAAAGGAGAAAACAGAACAGAAAAAATACGAATAAAGTAAAGAGTTTCGCAGCGTTTATTTGGAGTAAAGTGTTCATTGTATCTGTGAAAGGACTGGTGAGTAGCGAGTCTCATACGTGGACTCTATGAATAGAAATAACTCTTTCCAAAATATAATCAACAAAATTAATGTAGAATAAATTTTATTAAAGATTGTTTTCTGGAATTTTGTTGACCTCAGTTTTCACTTGAGTTAGTGTACACGAGTAATACATTAACGTTCATAGAAATTTTTCCTTTTTCAGTGAATAATTCCTAACTTTCTGCATCTCTGCTATACCTGGGTGATGAACAGTATGTAAAACAATTCGAGAGCTGATGAACGGTACTAAATTCGCTGGAACTCTGAGGGTTTCCCAAAGCCCACTGTTGCTTGTAACCTCGCTAGCCTCCGTCACAGTTGTGTTAGGGACCCCCTGACACAACTTGCGTTGAAATGTCAGTTTGCTATAAGTGACGTCAAGAGACCAAGGTCTCCCTCTCTCTTCTTTTAAGTGTCGTTTCTATCCAGATCAACTCAACAGGCACATCTTAATTATCGCATTTCTCTGGGAATCTTTACATCAGTTGGGAACTCTAAATTAGAACCTAACTTTAGTTAATTGCGGCATGCACAGGTGGTTTCCGGGCTCGCCACAAAGGGGCCGGAATTACTGAAAAAAGAGTAACAATCTTTTAGCACCCAGGGTAGTACGTGAGGCTATTTCGTGCCTAAAGCATGCAAGTGGTCTTTTGTTGAGTGGCTTTAGTTTTCACCCTTCAACCAAAACATAAAATAACTGCCCAGCCTCATCAGCGCGAAAGGTCACGGTAACATTTCGCCTCCATGACAATGAGCATAATTCAACAGTTCTTACAAGCAATGGCGCTCATTTTATAGGAAGTAATGAGTATGTGGTAATTTTTCCAAACATAGTTAATACTACTGACATGCCCAGGCCAGTTGTGTTGTGTTCTGTGAAGAACTTCTGAAGGGTCAACTTATCCCACAGAGACACCATGTTTGCGCAGCTCTGTTCTGTCTTCATAATAACCGCAGTCAAATTACAGAGATGGCAATATAAGACCATGTAATAACTCACGGGTGTTTGATCATCTGTTTGATTGGTGGATCGGTGAAATTTTCCAACGTCATTCCCTTCGCCTTCGCTAATTCACGGCCAAAACTATAAAAATGAATTAAAGCCGGCAGGAGAATGACGTCAAGGTTTAAGAAAAAAAGACATAAAACTGTCTGTCTCTTATTGCAGCGAGAAAAAATGTGGAGAACTCAATGGACGATTTGCATATTAAATTGTAAAATTATGTGAGTTGACATTTGGGAGAAAGGGGGCAACTATATCTCCACCTGTTTGCGAAGCAAATAGAAGTTGTAAAGGAATAACCAAATTCTATAGCTTTTGAAAGACATTTCTAACAATATTTACTTAATGAGCATTGTGTTTACTGTGGATGGTGAAAAAACGCGCATGAAAACAGGATTGTTAATAACAAATTCAGTCACCTTGAATCCAGAAGGCTCTGGATTGTATGCGAGGCGGAAACTCGGTGACCCAGCGGCAAATACAACCAGGATTTCATTTCAAAGATTGACGCCTCTCGAGTTACCACGTATGCTAAGGACGTCTAAGGCAGTTACAAGACATCACATCATCCGCACGACAACACTGGATTCAAAACGTCCAAGAACGATGTGTTTCAAAATCTTCTCTGTTCTCGCAGTCGTAATTGCAGCGAGTTTGTGTGCCAACGTCGACTTCAACAGTAAGTATTGGCCAACCTTTCTCAATGTTTATGTACGTTTTTCATTGACTTAACCTGATGACCACCTTGCTCGAATTCGGCGATGACTTGCGCAGTGGTGGTTTTGCAGTGGTTGTAAATACGCTACACTCGCGATCTTGCCTCGTGGTTTTATACCGTCTGACGTGTTCACTCCAGTACTTTACCTTCGATTATTCTTTATATCATTTAATTAAATAAGTCCTCATTACTCAGGAAATTATTTCTGCCTGGCCATATCATGCCAACGGTTTCTGGTGGTCAAAAGAGTCACTGAGAGTTTGTTTGCGAACCAGTAGCTCCTTGGAGATGACAGAAATTAAATAATTTAGTTTTCAAATAATAAAAATTTTCCTTTCACGTTCGATGTCCACTTAAAATTTTCAGGCTTCATATCGAAGAAGTGACTGCATTACATCGTCAAGACGTTGTGCATATACCAGTCGATTTTCTGCCCTTATTTTTAGAAAGCTTGTAAAAGTTCAAACAAAAGCACTCGAAATTGATTCAATCTGAAAATCTGGGAAACTAAGGAAAAATCCATGGGAAAAATAAAAGATAAGCATAAGAAGGATCATGTGGAATATCAAACGCACTTACGAACTGAAATCAATATTAATCATTCAAGTTGGTGCAGGGGGGAGCTTTTTGCTTTTGTGGGTATGGAGGTAGTCTAAGGCTCCAAATCCTTTACCCTACCTATCTGAGGATTAGAGGCCAGTTGACATGATAGTTCGCACCAATTTTAGCCCCACCGTGTCGCAAAGTTCGGGGAGGGGGGGCTATCCTCTACAATGTCACCCTGGGGGTTGGGGCAAATGTGAAATCAAATTTTTGCGAATTTGGACTCTTTTAAAGGTCAGGTGCTAATTTGCTCCTCAGACTTGGAATGTCAGTAGCGTCTAAATATCATTAAATTCTCGGATAGCAATATAATCTGCGCTACGTTTAGACTCTGATGTAATTCGTCTACTCCTTCATATCCTAAATTTTGCTTCATCTATTCATGTTTATAAAAAAAAGGCCAGACAGTAACGATGACAACAAAAATCTGAAAGATTAGGACCGACAAAACGTTCTTTTTATGTGTTGAACTATGAGATATCAAGCCAAGACGCGAAAAAAAAATTGTCCATTACATGCTATGGGCGAAACGTACATGCAACCCGCAAAAAGGAATACCGCATTCTCCTCTTCCAACCTTCGGCAACTTCTACCTTTCCGTGATCTATATTTCAAGCAAACTATAGCCGTCATCGACAAAAGGAGAGCATTAAGGAAAACATCAAACAGTATAAAGTCGGAGCTGAGCTTAGTTTGTTTATCTTTTGTAACCCTGACTTAACATTCCACTACTCTGAACCCACTCCCGGGATGACACCTTGGAATGTGGATACGCGAAAGACGGCTACAGAGATTCAGTCTCCTTGGTTGTGATTTTTTTTATGAGAAACTCTTCAAATTGAAATTGCAAAATTTTCAACCGTTTCCTCAAAGGAAGTGAACAACATCGTGAGCAGAATACGACGTTTATTTGCGACGTTCTTCCAATGAGCCACAGACCTCCTGTGCGGGTCAAATACGCGGCAAGCGGAAATTGGATGTTTTAAAAACTTCGCCAGTTGTTATCATAGCGTTTGCAGCTATTAATCGAGACACATGCTTGGCACCAGGGTTGGGTGTCCTGTGCCTTGCCGCGTGATGAATGTAAACAGTTTCGGGAGTGAAAGATTTTCAGAGTCTTATTTTTTCAAAGTTACACGTTTACAGTTCAAAATATCATTGCTTTTCACTTTTAATATCATCCTTTAGGGTAACACCGTTTAATTCGAGACTCTTACGTATTTGCTATGCCGTTATCCTCTCGTTTAATCTCGCTCACTTTAACCTGCGATCAGGCGAGGAGGGAAGAGGAAAAATTCTGAAAGCCCTCGAACACAGGGGCTTGTTTGTCATTACTGATAAGTGTCTCAATAAACAAATATTGAACTGGCAAAGGTGAAAGCTACTCCCCTGCATAGGTGCTCATGTCTTCTCGGTATTTCCTGTTTAACTGAAACTATGCAAACTGATTATCATCATTTTTTTTTTAAGATGGGGCCACTGACAACTATTGTCGACCGCTAAGGGCGTCGGGCCGAATGCGCAGGCTGTGTTTCGTATCAAGAAAAGTGGATCAAGTTTGATAACAATAGGTTTTGTTCTAAGACCAAAAAGTGACCTAATATGGTCATTTTTGAACAATAGCAGCAACAGGTTCAAAATACACGTGGGACTTCCGAAATTTCGGATTAGCATACCAGCGGCAAGTTTAAATGATCGGAAAGACCGAAGAAAATACAAATTCTCCCTGGGGGAGGGTATGCTGGTAGAGTTCTTTCGGTGGAAAAGGTTACGCTGGGGTGGCTGGTGGGGATGCCGGTTGCTATAAAAACAATCAAACGCTGCAGTTTACGACAAGTATAACATCGGCATTGCTTGTTTCAGTACTATATGCCGTGCATCTTTCAGCTTCAACCTGAAAAAAGATATGTACCAGTCCATTATTCGAAGGCTCGTTAAAGGAAAGTATACAGTCGAGTGAAATTATAAACGAGGACTAGACAAGATCGTAAGCTGCGGTTATGGTTTGGCCAGGGATGAATAACTGGAGACTGAAAAGCAAATATATCCACGCCGTTAGCTTCGTACTTGCCGTTCAGTTACGGCTTCGCCGCTTTCAGTCTTCATCTACCATATTTGAGAGCATTCAAATATCGCGCTCCATAAGTCAGAGTCAGTAATAAGCGTGCATTAAAAACTGGGTAACACTCTCCTCCCACAATTTGTTTCTCGCTCGCGTTTGCCGCCATGTATACTGATTAGTCCTTTTGTCTTCAGTGTTTCATGCTTGTTTTTATTTCGTGTATATCAAAAAGGCTGAAAGGTAACTGCTTCATTTTCGTCGAAAAGCATCGCAGATAGTCGAAAAAATCGATACGAGAAGAGCGTACACTTTTTCAATCAAAGTATTTGGGTGCAGTGACCTGTGAAAGGCCACATCCAAACGCATCTCTTCAAGTAGTATCGCACGTCGGCCATTCCTCGGAACATTTTTCTTTCGAGACTTTTGTGTGTTTCCTGGCTTCTAAATTCCCTGGACGTGCGATACTACTCACTTTCTAAAAGTGGCCGCGTTGCTAGCGTGGTTACTCCGGTAGTGTAGTGGTTATCACGCCCGACTAGTAACTGGGGAACGTCGGTTCGATTCCGACTAGGGGCAAAAAGTTTTTCTTTCAATAGAGATGTGTGTCGAAAGCTGAGTGGCAAACTGTGTTTGCATGGTTCCATAAGTATATTGTCCTACGGCTTTCATGGCATATATGTGTGTGTGTGTGTGTGTGTGTGTGTTATAAAACGGGTAACAAAGAAAACAATTAGCAAACATAAGTCGCATCTCCCTTTTTGACATTACGTGCCGCGCGCTCGCTTGAAACGAAACAGATGAACTCTGTGTAGAGCTGTTGTTGATTGGAGGATTTCGATCCTTGTCGTTCAGACTAGAAATTGTTCACTTAGGGGTCCGCTTGGTACTGATCGGCTGTTGTGGTATTTGATCGTGGGCATCCCTGTTGATGTTGATGTTGTTAGGGTGAAGTCTTCTGTGAATAGCCTCTTTAACCCTACGGGTGTACCAATGTGGGTCTCGGTCAATAAATTTAACTTCGTCCCAGTGCGGATAATGTCCGGTCGCGTTGCTATGTTCTGAAACGGCGGAGGATTGGGTTCGAGCAAGTGTTCCTTAATCCGTTCATGCATAGATCTTCCCGTCTCTCCAATATAAACCTTACCACATTCTCAGGGAATCTTGTAGACTACTCCGTCTTGTTTTACTGGATCGACAGTGTCCTTAGGTCGCACTAGGTGTGATTTAAGAGTTGTGTCAGATCTGAAAACAGTCCGTATGCCTTGTTGTTGTAGGCAACGGCGAAGAGCCTCCGATGTGCCTTTGATGTATGGCAGAACCACAGTAGATTTAATTTCGGGTTCAGGTTCTTTAGTGGTTGTTCGTCCCTTGGCTTTCGTAAGATTTTTTTACAAACGAAAACGGATAACCGTTGGAAACAAGGACCGATGAGAGGTGTTTCTTTTCATGAGAGATAACTGATGGTTTTGTTATGAGGTGTTTAGATCGATCGTACAGGCACTTGACAATACCGAAATTTACAGATTGTGGGTGGTGTGAATCATACGCTAGGTACTGGTCAGTGTGTGTAGGCTTTCTGTAAACACTGGTACAGAGCTATCCGTTCGAATCCTTGATGATCAACGTATCAAGGAAGGGAATTGAGTTGTCATTCTCAGTTTCCATTGTGAAACGGATCGTCGGCTGTTGACTATTGAGGTTTTGTAAGAACGAGTCAACTTTGTTACGATCTAAGATGGTAAAGGTGTCATCCACGTAGCGTTTCCAGATCTCAGGTGTACAGGGCGTCGATGTCAAAGCTTGCTCCTCAAAACCCTCCATGTAGAGGTTAGCTATCACTGCGGATACCGGGCTACCCATTGCTGCTCCTTCTTGCTGTTCGTAAATCAGTCCATCATACTGGAAGTATGTGGATCTAAGAACGAAACTCAAGAGGTCTGCAATCTGCGTAGGTGTTAAAGTCGTGCGGTTGGCAAGGCACGGGTCATATTCTAGTTTTCGCAGTGCAGTCTGTACTGCTCCTTCGATTGGAACGTTCGTAAACAGAGACACTACGTCAAAAGACACCATGATCTCGTTTTCTAGTACCCTTTCACCGTTCACAATGGACACAAAATGAGCTGAGTTGTCAACTGTGTACTCTGAGTTCCCTGTTAGGGGAGATAATACATCGGCTAAGTAGGAAGACAGATCATAAGCAAAGGTGTTCACACAAGAAACTATAGCTCTCAGTGGTGTGTTGGCCTTGCATAGGTGCTCATGTCTTCTCGGTATTTCCTGTTTAAATTGAACTATGCAAACTGATTATGATTGATTTTTTTTTTTTTTTTTTGAGATGGGGCCACTGACAACTTTAGTCGACTGCTAAGGGCGTCGGGCCGAATGCGCAGGCTGTGTTTTGATTCTTGGTTGTAAAATCAAACGCAAAAGAGGTGTAAAGATACCCGTATTCTTCACTCAGCTATGAATTTATTCACAAACGTAAGATGCAACACGACGTCGCCCTAAAGTGTCAACAGATAACCGGAGTGTCCGTAGCAGGTGATGCGCGAATTAGAGCAACGCGCAAATACGGTATGTGGTGTTGTGTGAGTGAACGCAAATGTTTGTTCCTATCAACTGAGATTAGAGAGCTGGCGTGTAAAGCATCAGCCCATCGTCGTCAAAGCGAATCATGCAGCGAATGAAACTTTGACGCCCTGTAAACCTTTTATAAAGCGCGAGGATTGTACGATTCCAGGACGATTGCTGTCTTCGTTCGATCCCATATTTACTAAGGTCTTATTTTGGAGAGAATAAAAGGAGGCATAACAATTTAGCGTCTCTGAACTCGTGCGTCCCAACCTATAGGTATACCAAACTCACGTTACGAGAAAATCTCATAAGCGTTCTATGAGGCGAAATGTGACCCTTCAGTTACAAGCGACTGAGCACTTTATGAGTCACTGCGCGGGACAAAATATCTAAAATATCGTAGTTTCCCAACATTAAATAAGAGTGAATATCAATTTTTGTGCGATAACATAAATAAAACAAACTCCCCTCTTGTGTATTCTTGTGTGGTTTTGGATGAAAGGTAGCGGTTTTGACCTCGTATTATTCCCTTTGTGCTGTTGAGTTTATGCACCGCACATATTACATAGTTTTATGGTGATTTACAGCCTTGCTCGGCTCTCGTTGCTTGTTCACTAGCCTGCGTCGCAGACGAAATTCTTACATTTTATCTTCGACGTAGGCTACTCGTTCACAGGCTAGTAGAACTTTCAGCTGACCATCGCTGTTTCTCACGACTTAGTCGAGCATAAATCTGGGGTCAGTCGAGTGAAACTAAAGAAGGATGGCCTGAGAGAGAATGTGTGTCGAGGAGGCTGGACTGAGTTCATGTTCACTTATGGGTGCCACTCATTACACAGGTCTGAACTGTAAGGGTCAGTCTCCACCCGGCAATGGCACTCTACACTGCACACAGCAAGTCAACCGCCAGGACGTCCGCTGTCAGCTGACGTGCAACCAGGGTTACGACGTCACATACCTTGCCGCCGAATATTACGTGTGCCAAGGCGACGGCAATTGGACCACTATACCGACATTTGCAGACATAAAATGGCCCGACTGCATAAAATATCGGTAAGAGAAAACTGTTCGTTGTCAAAGTGCTCCCGTCCATCTCCACATTATTTTAGCTACTCCAGGCTACAGTGGGACTTCGATTTAACGAAGTGCCAAGAGAATAGGGAAATTGGTTTGTTTTAGCGAGGTCCTTTTCTGTACATTTCAAAAGGTCGAGCTCAAGAATATCGTTCGTTATATCGCGGACTTCGTTATCTAGAGGTTCGTTATATCGAGGTTCCACTGCAGTCAGTCACGCAGAAGCGAACGAAATGTGCTGATAATGTGAGAGGAAAAGAAGAAAGGGCAACCTAACTGCGTCTTTCCTCGCACGCCATATTTTCGTGGATGCCCTCAATCTTCACACCTGGGACAGTCTGTATTTTTCCGTTAAAAAACTTTAAGTTATTGAGCAAAGGTTTGTTTACACCACTCTGGGCTTAAGAGCCTTGACTATGAATAATCTGTAAGTGCGATGATATATTTCTTTAGTGTTTACTCGACAATACCATTATCAAGACTCGATCAAATAGTCGCTCGTGATTCTGCCCTAGACCTCTTTTGGCGCTAATCAGGCAGGCGAGTTGGATCCTTGTTGAATACGGCTGGGACGTATTTCCCGATATCGCACAAAATCTTTCACGCCTATTCAATACATTAGTTGTACAACACTATTATTTCGTTTCTTTAGCTAATCGCGTCATGCCCATACTGTGAAATATATATAGCTTTTTATGTTTTTACTATATAATTGTAAAACGTTTTAGTAATTATTTTCATGCACCAGAGATGTCCTGAATGTGATATAATAAAGTTATCTTATCTTATCTTATCTTCAGACGGAGTGGGCCGGTGCCTTGAACAGGACTGAACCACGTGACGTCATGATCGACTGAAAGGTGTCAAATTGATCACGCCAAACCATCAGCGAGAGCTTTCATTTGAGAAAAGCTGATGTAGTAATGTATGGTAGTGAATGACGAAGACATGGAAAAATAAATGTATGATTACTTAAGGGACTCAAACTGAATAATTAACTCATTGTGTGGCGACAAATCGTGTGAAAATGTTCAAATAGGTGCGAATTTGTAGTGAGTGAGTGAGTGAGTGAGTGAGTGAGTGATGTCTTTATTATGCTGTACTCTCACAAGGGAGGTATTGGTCTCTTTACAATAAAGAGTCTAAAATTTTAACGACTTGTGAGTGAGTGAGTGAGTGAGTAGACGGCTCTTCATCAGAATTGATGACAGCCAGACATATTTCAGTTGACGTGTGCTTTCCAAGCAAATTGTATTCGAACCTTTCCAAAGGGAAACAAACAGTGGAACAGTTACATAACATACGTTTCTTTTGTGCATTGTATGCACTTGTTCATGATGTGACAGCACAGAAACTACTACAATCGTGGCCTGACACTGACTAAATGAACCAGTCGTGTTTACAAGGTCATTGTAAGAATTTAGAGTCACATCACTTGAATAATGGTAAGGCCGCCTGTTCACAAGTGTTCGCCAACGCACAACCGTAGCTGCCTCTGGGATCGTTTGTGGAGCACCCCTATACAATATCAAAGCAAATCTAGTACCGCTCGCGGACGGAGGTACACTTTCTTTCATCCCTAAAAAGCGTAGATTATATTTCGTATCCTGCGAGGAACATAAAGACCTACAAAGAAATGAAAAGCGGACTAGGCGGGCTCTACCATATTGGATAGTGAATCTTGCAGGTAGCTTACCGCCAACCAGCAGGCAAGGAGACATGCAGTCGAGGCTGCTGCGCAGCATAGAGGCAGCGAAAGGACTAAAACTAGAGCGAACAGACCGGCACCAACGAGACAAGACTCCGCTATTACGAACACAACGAATGAGATGAGAAATGTTGCAATGACGAATCCAACGAATATCATGCAGGGGACTAACCCCGCCAGAACTGCAGTGCTCACAAACAGAGCGGTTAGCGGTCTTCGCCTGGAGAACCTGAGGAGCCGTGACAAGCGCGAACCTCGCTTGCTAATTGGTTGTTGTCGTGGCTGCCAGTGATGAAGCACCTTTTCAGGTTTGTCATCTGGTAAGTGGAACCTGACCCGTCTGTGACAAGTATCAGTTGTGCTGTCATGGCTGCTGATACCTTCAATGTTGTCCGTTATAACCTAGGGAAAAAAGGGAGTAATTCTACTTCTCTCGACCGCTCGACCGTATTCCCTTCCCGGTAAAAAGAAACATAAGCGATTTCTGTGTCGACAACTTTGACGTTCTCTCACCCCGACTTGGGTCTTTCCGCAGTGATCAAACGTAATGCAGTAGCAAAAGCCAGAGAATTCGGATTTCGTTTTACACAAGTGCCACAAGTGGCTGACATGCCACGTCACCAATCAACCTCCTTCCCAGAACAGACTGTTTTGTTTTAGGGATGACTTTTCAAGAAGCCAAGAAGCTCAGCTGCTCACCTCCCTGTTTTTCTATGTTAGTGTAATATATTACATCCAATGAGAACGTAAAGCTTGTGGGATGTGGCTGGACATCATTAGTTTCTAAAATTTAATAGATCTTCTGTGGGGTGTACAGGTATAGGAGGAGGGGGGGGGGAGGTAAAATGAAGTTAATACCAAGAGCATAATAGCTATTAGCTCTTTGGGTTAAATACCACCTTTAGGCTTACTGTATTACAATGCATGAAAGTTGGTAAGATTGACTAAAATTTTTAATCACTACAAGACATCTTGAGTGTTGGAAGAAAAATATTGTTTACTGCAATTGTAGCTGTTGTTCCTGAGCTTAACAAGGTTATTAGCTAGCCAGCCTAACAAATAACCTCACTTCACCTTACCATTTGAGCCAAAATTTCCATCCTTCTTGTATACAACAGAGCACTTCTCGTCTCTATTTCGTATTCATGAATGACTTTAAAACGGGGATTCGTGGAACCAAGCCTTCCACATCCAAGGGCGGCATAACAACTTGCAATGCACGGCTGATAAATTGCAAGCTGTGTTCATACAACCTGTATCAATCCTGTGCTCATGGCAATAAGAAATAATTTCCCATGCTTCTAGGCATGCAATTTTGAGTTCTTCACATCCCAACACGAAAAGCCCATGAAAGGCCTATTTTCTATTCCACTTAGGAAAGACTCACAAACAATCAGGACTTGTTCACTGAAATATAATTTTATTCAGTTCTAGTCTCCCTGCCGGACACCTGATTTTGAAGTATCCATTCTAGTCACAACTTAGAACAACCTTAGCCTCCCCCACAGTGTTAATTCTCAGGGGGAGGGGGTTGTCCCTAGTTTCTAGCAGGTTAGTAACACTTAAAAGGCGAGTACAGCTTTATGTTAAAAATTGTGGCATGTTCCCAATAGAGTCGAACCTCGATTATCCGGACCTCGATTATCCGTGTTTTTCGATTATCTGGACTTGCTTAGCTGGTCCCAGTTTTTCATGAATATTAATTAGCCATATTTAAGACCCGCAGCAGAACTTTTTCCCTTCAAATTAAGTTATGAAACTTTGGTTCAAACTGAATTTGTTTCGCTTCACAACACATATCTGTACCCGTTTTGAGTTCACGAGCCCCATACTAATGCAATGCATTTCACTGAGCTCTGATTTGCTCAGGTGTTCTTTGTTTCTAAGTGAAAATTCACGCTCCACTTGTTCAGTGATTCAGCCTTAGTTTTGGCTCATTAATATTCATATTTTCGATTATCCAGACTATTCAGCTCACTCCCCACGAGTCCAGATAATTGAGGTTCAACTGTACCAACCTATTTGCTTCACAACATATTGTCTTCAATTATCATTTACAGAATGATATACTTTCTATGTGGCGAAAAGTTTACAGCCAGATATTGCAAGTAAGTTTCTATAAGTGTGGCAGGTGAAAAGAAAATACAATGGAAAGGAACCTTGCATGATTGCAAGAACTGAAGAGGAATGTTCTCTCACGAATCTCTTATTGCTGATAACAACCTCAGCCTCTAAGGCAATTTGGGCTAGTTTTGAATGGTAAAAAGTTCAATCGACGTCATATTTTCCTGGTAGTACTGGGTGGCCCTATTTGGACTGGAACCATAGTTTTGACTTTGTAACTGTTTTAATTTACTAGATATCGTACACTGGCGTTGGTAAGACACAGCTTAATTTCCTGCGACTGCTCAGCGAGAAAGCCACGCAGACAGTCAATGTGACCTGCATAGGATCGCAAGGATGTTTCGACAGCAAAAGTAACACGGTGGAGAACGCAATTAGGCTGCAGAGAGCAAATGACGGTCTCCTGTCAATCATGAAAGACGACCCAAACATTAAGATCACACAGGTAGGTAGCGTAACGTTTCTGGTCTCCCACTCGTATAGGAAAGAATATTTGTAGACAATTAAAATGGAAACTAAAGCAAATGAGTTAGTATGGTGTATTGTGAAGTCACTAATTTCCAAACGTTGCTCTCTGAAAACCACTGAATGAGGCAAGAGACTCCTGTTTGCATATTATCGTTATCTACATATTAACGTGATCTTCATCGTCATCATCATCATCATCATCATCATTATTATTATTATTATTATTATTATTATTATTATTAACTATTTCCGGCGAAAGATGAAGATACACTACATACTGACTCTAGAGTGCAGATAGCACACTACCAAACGAATGGCATGGTACACACAATCTTGTACTCCCTGAGCGCATTCGACTGAAAACACTTTTAAAAGCCACTAAAAGCTGAGACTTTTGCGAGGAAAATGCTAGACTGCCTGCAGTCCCTTTCTGGATAAGCGAGAACGTAAGTCATCAACAATACACCGAGACTGGGCCGAGGAGTAAAAACGAGAAGAGACTAGGGACTGGGAGCCCGCCTCTATCAAAACTGTCCTGTTTGACTTCCGCAAGGCTTTTGACCTTATCGACCACCATATCCTAATTCAGAAGCTCGTTTCACACAACCTCCCCTGAGGAATATTTCACTGGATAGTGAACTTCCTGACCTGTCGTCGCCAGCGACTGTTACTCGGAGTGGTGAGCCATTCCATCAGGGGTCCCACAGGGGAAAACCTTGGTCCCTGGTTGTTTATTATTATGACAAAAGACCTCACCATCCCGTGCACAGACATATGGAAATACGTCGATGATTTAGATATTTCAGAAACAGTCATGAAGTCGGAGGCCAGTGAAATACAGCAACCTGTTGACGAACTCGCGACGCAAACCTCTGCTGACAAGTTCCAACTGAATGAAACCAAGTGCAAGGAACTACGTATTACATTCAGTCACTCTAGGAAGAAATTTGATCAAATTAAGGTTAATGGTCAGGATTTAGAATGCGTGAAGCATGCTAACATCTTAGCTTTGCAGATATCTTGGGATCTTACGTGCAATAACCACATATCTGTAAGCAAACGCCTGTATTTTCTGTGCCAGCTTAAGCGATCACATGTCAAGTTGGAAGGACTTTTGCTCTTCTACTTGACTTGTATAAGTCCTGTTATTGAATACGCTTGCCCTGTTTATCATCACTGGCATAGCCTCCCGCAATGCCTTTCATTTGATCTTGAGGGATGCCAAAAACGAGCATTGCGCATTATTGATCCAGTTCGTTCGTGTGATGAAGCGCTTTCCATGACTGGGTTAATCCCCTTACACGAGCGCGGCGAGCTCTTAAGTGATAAGCTTTTTAATTCCATCCTGTGTAATCCTTTGCACAAGCTATATGGCTTACGTCCTCCTACGAGCGAGTGCGAGGTCGATTTAAGGAATAAGTGCGCTTTACCAATAAGGCAATGATATAAATATTCACCGTTTTCACTTTTGTTTTTAATCATGATTTTCAGATTTTAAGCCTTGATTTTATTGTTAAACTGTTATTTAACAAACAGCTACCAGTGAATTGTATAGGATTAATTGTATTACAACTGGATTGCTTTCTTTGTGTATTTGTTTGTTTGTTCGTGTGTTTACGCAGTTGTGTTCTGGACACTACTTCACACATAAATAATGTCTCGAATCACAATATTCTGCTGGTCAAACAATTGGTCGTTATTGTATTCTTCAGGTTCGCAAAGATTGGACAGCGGTGATCAAAGTGGAAACAGAGGATCTCAATCAAACGCCGATAGTCGACTTTGTCCCTGGAGAATTTCTTACTTCAAATGAATTCGGGTTTGAAGTGGGCCTATTTGTTTTAGTTAGCTCTTCCTGTATCGCGATGACTTTGTTTCGTAAATTAACCTTCAAGGAAAACTATTAAAAAGTGGTGTTTCATTTCAGTTTGTTAGTTTAGTTCTGCAAAGTGTTCAAAGTAACTCACGGACTCATCCTTAGAAAAAGCGAGCGTGTCTTAGTGCAGCCCTTGAAACGCATGGGGACAAGAAACTGTGTTTCTCGCGTTTGTACTATACCTCAAGTAAAGGAGATGAACAGAAAAAATACGAATAAAGTAAACAGTTATTTGTCGCAGCGTTTATTTGTAGTCAAGTGTTCATTGGATCTGTGAAAGGACTGGTGAGTAGCGAGTCTCATGCATGGACTCTAGGAATAGAAATAACTCTTTTCAAAATATAAGCAACAAAATTAATATAGAATAAATTTTATTAAAGATTGTTTTCTGGAATTTTGTTGACCTCAGTTTTCACTTGAGTTAGTGTAGACGAGTAATACATTAATGTTCATAGAATTTTTTTCATTTTTCAGTGAATTATTTCTAACTTTCTACATTTCTGCTATACCTGGGTGATGACCAGTGTTTAAAACAATTCGAGAGCTGATCAACGGAACTAAATTCGCTGGAACTCTGAGGGTTCCCCAAAGCCCACTGTTGCTTGTAAGCTCGCTAGCCTCCGTCACAGTTGTGTTAGGGACCCCCTGACACAACTTCTGTTGCGATGTCAGTTTGCTTTAAGTGAAGTCAAGAGACCAAGGTATCCCGCTCTCTTCTTTCAAATGTCGTTTCTATCCAGATCAACTCAACAGGCACATTTTATCGCATTTCTCTGGGAATCTTTACATCAGTTGGGAACTCTAAATTAGAACCTAACTTAAGTTAATCGCTGCATGCGCAGGTGGTTTCCGGGCTCGCCACAAAGGGGCCGGAATTACTGAAAAAAAGTAGCAATCTTTTAGCACCCAGGGTAGGACGTGAGGCTATTTCTTGCCTAAAGCCGGCAAGTGGTCTTTTGTTGAGTGGCTTTAGTTTTCACTTCAACTAAAACATGAAACAACTGCCCAGCCTCGAAAGGTCACGGTAAGATTTCGCCTCCTTGACAATGAGCATAATTCAACAGTTCTTACAAGCAATGGCGCTCATTTTATACGAAGTAATGAGTATATAGTAATTTGTCCAAACATAGTTTATACTGCTGACATACCCAGGCCAGTTGTTTACTTCCGTGACATTCAAATTTATCGCGAGCGAAATGGCGACACGTATTGCACGCTGAAGTGCTGGGGCTACGAGTTGACGAGATCGTTTTTTTTTTCTGACCGCTCAGAAATCGTTTTGGCCTCATAACAACAGTAACTACTGAGTCCATCTCGGTCAATTGAAGTGCAACAACTAAGAAGAAAAAAGATGAAAGATATTTCAATGTCTTAAAGTGCATTAGATAGTTGACTGAAAACTTCATCAGTGAACTCGAACTGGAAGCTATTTGTGGGAATTTAAAATGTTCGTAATCCCAGTATAATTTCTATAGTGAGGTCTTTAAACAATGTTTTGCGTACACGAAGACTTTTTTTAAAAAAATATTCAACTGTGTAATTAAAAGAGCGGTTCCAAAATCATGCCGACTGAAGTAAACAAAACGCTTATAGAAGTCTCTCAAAAGTGACTGTAAGCTGAGATCACTTTTTGAATTCCTTAGTATTAAATCAAAAACGATGTTAATCATGCTAAAATGAAAGAATTCAAGAGAACTTTAAATTGGCATTTTTGAAATGCTATTGCAACCAGGTTGACGTTAATGCGGCTTTTGTATGCCCGCCGATAAAAGTTATAGGATAGACTGCAATACAACACGCGCTTAATTAACAGGTGGTTTTTAAAGTAAAATTACTAACGGATGGTGTCTAGCGGCTAGGTCTATAAGACACGCTACCGTGAAGAGAACGAAAATGCTAATATCCCACAGGGCCACCATGTTTGCGCAGCTCTGCTCTGTCAGGTTGACGTTAATGCGGCTTGTATATGCCCGCCGACAAACGTTATTGGATAGACGCGCTTAATTAACAGGTTGTTTTTTTTTTTTTCAAGCAAATTGACGGACGGTGTCGAGCGGCTTGGTCTACAAGAGACGCTACCGTGAAGAGAACGTTTTGCAACACAAAATGCTATGTTATGAAGAACTTCCTAAGTGTCAACTTATCCCACAGGGAAACCATGTTTGCGCAGCTCTGCTCTGTCTTCACAAACAAAATACAACTGAATATAACCGCAGACAAATTACAGAGATGGCAATATAAGACCATGTAATAACTCACGGGTGTTTGATCATCTGTTTGATTGGTGGATCGGTGAAATTTTCCAACGTCAGTCCCTTCGCCTTCGCTAATTCACGGCCAAACCTATAAAAATGAATTAAAGCCGGCAGGAGAATGACGTTAAGGTTTAAGAAAAAAAGATATAAAACTGTCTTATCTCTTGTTGCAGCGAGAAAAAATGCGGAGAACTCAGTGAATAATTTGCATATTAAATTGTAAAATTATGTGAGCTGACATTTGGGAGAAAGGGGGCAACTATATCTCAACCTGTTTGAGAGGCAAATAGAAGTTGTAAAGGAATAACCAAATTCTATAGCTTTTGAAACACATTTCTAACAATATTTACTTAATGAGCATTGTGTTTACTTTGGATGGTGAAAAAAAACGCGCATGAAAACAGGTTGTTAATAACAGATTCAGTCACCTTGAATCCAGAAGGCTCTGGATTGTATGCGAGGCGGAGACTCGGTGACCCAGCGGCAAATACAACCAGGATTTCCTTTCAAAGATTGACGCCTCTCGAGTTACCACGTATGCTAAGGAAGTCTACGGCAGTTACAAGACACCACTTCATCACGACAGCACTGGATTCAAAAAGTCCAAGAACGATGTGTTTCAAAATCTTCTCTGTTCTCGCAGTCGTAATTGCAGCGGGTTTGTGTGCCAACGTCGACTTCAACAGTAAGTACTGGCCAACCTTTCTCAATGTTTATGTACGTTTTTCATTTAATTAACCTGATGACCACTTAGCTCGAATTAAGCGATGCCTTGCGCAGTGGTGGTTTTGCAGTGGTTGTAAACGGTACACTCGCGATCTTGCCTCGTGGTTTTATACCGTCTGACGTGTTCACTCCAGTGCTTTACCTTCGATTATCCTTTATATCATTTAATTAAATACGTCCTCATTAATCAGGAAATTATTTTTGCCTGGCCATATCATGCCAACGGTTTCTGGTGGTCAAAGAGTCACTGAGAGTTTATTTGCGAGCCAGTAGTTCATTGGAGAGACAGAAATTAAATAATTTAGTTTTCAAATGATAAAACTTTTCATGCGTGGACGTAACGTGCGGTGGCGCGCGTTTTGAGAGAGCGAAGTTCCCGTTTCCTATTTTTTTTTTTCTCTAAAACAAATAATTATCGTAAATCTTCGATGAAGAAATAAGTACCGAAGACCTATGTCAGCCTGAAAGATGAAATAGCAAGACTAAAGATATCACTCGACAAGGCGACAAAAAGTCACGATGAAGCGGAAAGAGCTCTGGCAGCGGCAAAAAAAAAACCTATCGACGAGCAGCAAGAGGAAATAATAGAAATTATACGACTTACAGGACAATTTAGAACAGTATACTCGTAAGAATATTCTGGAAATACACGGTGTGCCGGAGAGCGCTCACACATCAACAGAGGATGCTGTGTTGAAGGTAGCGGAGGCCTTGGAGATGTCAATTCAACAACAGGACATTGAAATATCTCATAAATTAAACAGAAAAGGGATCAAACCCATAATCGTAAAATTCCTGAGCCACAAAGTTAAATCGAACCTGTACAGAGCGAGAGCAAAGCTGAAGAATGTAAAAATATCTAGCCTCTTCCACGGAACTTCTTATGCAACAACTGTTGAGGCAGAAAGAATCAAGCTTCCTTAACGAAAGGTTGACATCTTACCGGAGAAAAATTGTAAACAGAGCTAACGAAAAGCGAAAGAATGGAGAACTATTAAGTGTCTGGACATTGGATGGGAAGATATACATAAAAACCTCTCCTGAAGGTACGCCTATCTGGATAAATGAACTAGAAGACTTAGAGTGTCTTTAAAATGTCTGACAAAAAGTTTACCGAAACCAAAATGACAGTATTCAAAGCGTGGGGAACGGGACTTAGCTTGCTTTACCTAAGGAAGCTTTAAAAGCAACTTTGTTTGTAGTTAAACGTTGGAACTGTTTGTTTGTTTCTGTTACTGTTGCTATTTATTTCTCTTTTAATTTTTTTTCTGCAGTCTGCTTTTTGTCGCCTAAGCTATGCAGGAGAACCTTAAATACAATATTCTGTCTTTTAATGTCCGTGGATTACGAGACCAATTAAAAAGGAGGAGCATTTTTTCGTACCTAAAAGATCATGCGGCGAAATTTTATTTTTTTCCAAGAAACCTATTCGAATTCGAACGATGAATTATGGAAAAATGAGTGGGGAGGTGAAATGTTTTTTTCACATGGAACAGCGCACAGCAAAGGTGTCTACATTCTCCTATACCCAACAATGCAAAATAGAGCTCAGTATTCTTTTAGTAACAAGTCTGGAAGAATAGTACTAATTACTATTGTCCTAAAGGCGCTAAAGTTATCTCTCTGTAACATATATGCACCCAATAACAAAACAGAACAATTAGAATTTCTGCAGGATTTAAACAATTGCCTCGTGGATAAATCGGAAATTTCAAATCTTGTTGTTGGTGGTGACTGGAATTGCACACTATCAAAAAAGGATAAAATAGGTGGATCAATCTGGAGGCCAACAAACTATAGAAATCTACTTATGACAACTATGGACATCTTCGATTTAGTAGATATTCAGAGATCTCGGCATCCACGACTCCGAAAATACACTTACGAATCAAAGTCTCTAAAAATTAAGATCCCGAATAGACTTTTTCTTGGTTGCAAAACATCTGGGCCCAGTTGTTCGAAGCACGATTAAGCTAATCCCGGGTTAGAGCGAACTTTGAGTCCAGTTTAATTAATGCTAAATAAAAGCATTTCCAAAAGATTTTTATCCTTAAGTTTTTATGGGAATTCAACTTTACTTTAAACGTTAAATTTCATTTACAAAACTTTCTCTACGAGCGAGATTGAGACCGGTTAACTCTTATTCCTGGGTTAGCGTTAATCGTCTTTCGAACAACCGGGCCCAGGTTCAGTATGTAAAAAAAAAGCGACATTTATCCTTCTATCGCACCAGATCATCAGGCAATTTACATTGCTTTGGTCTGTAGAAACAAAACACCCCATAGGCCCGGGACTTTGGAAATTCAATAACACCTTGTTAAAAGACGAAAGCTATGTGACCAAAGTTCGCGAAATCTACTCCGATGTTTGCATAGCATATGCCGACACAGAAGATAATAGGCTATTTTGGGAGATGATTAAGATAGAGATTAGAGCAGCAACTATTTCTTACAGCAAAAATAAAGCTACATTAACGAATCGTAGAGAATCAGAAATCACTCGTCAATTGGAAAATCTGGGCTGCATCATTTGTAATAATTTTGGTTCGCCTGGTCTTGATGCTATTTTGCGAGAATACGAACACTTTAAAACAGAGCTTCAAACAATTTACGAAGACAAAGGGAGGGCGGCTATATTTAGATCGAAATGCCGCTGGGTAGAAAAAGGTGAAAATTGACAAAATATTTTTTCAACCTTTTCAATACCTCGTACGAAACAAATGAACTCCCCATTTCACAACGTAGAGGAATTATCACTCTAATACCCAAAGACGACGGCTCTTTGATGGAACTTTCAAATTGGAGACTTGTGACACTGCTTAACGTCGATTTCAAAATCGCGACCAACGTGATAGCAAAAAGAATCGAACCTTTGTTACCAAACTTCATACACTCTGATCAAACTGGTTTTATTAAAGGCAGATATATTGGTGAAAACATAAGATTAATTACCGATATAATGGAGCATACAAAAGCGCATAACATACCGGCTATCTTAGTATCGTTAGACTTTAAAAAAGCCTTTGATTCCCTCGAATGGTCTTTCATGATAAAATCACTGGAAGTCTTTAACTTTGGGCCAAGCATTCAAAGATGAATCACCACATTCTATGCAAACATCGATAGTGCTGTGATGAATAACGGGTTTCTAACTAACTGGTTTACACCTTTAAGAGGTGTGCGGCAGGGATGCCCTCTCTCCCTATACCTATTTATTCTCTCAGTGGAAATACTAACCAACAAAATAAGACAAGATGCAAGCATGGTAGGGATAAAGATATCAGGAAATGAAATCAAACTGAGCCAATTCGCGGACGATACAAATTTTTTCTGTGCCAACTTAAATTCCTTGGAAAGCGCGTTGAAAACAGTAACAGTTTTTGGCAGGTTGGCTGGTCTAAGTTTAAATGTAAAAAAGTCCAAGGCAGTCTGGTTTGGGAAATGGCGAACAAACAAAACTACCCCTTTGCAATTAAAATGGTTACACAGCCCGGTTCGGATTCTGGGGATTCATGTTTCCTATGATGAAAAACAAAACAACGAACTAAATTTCAATATTAAAATACGAAAGCTCCAAACAAAGCTTGATA
Organism: Pachyseris speciosa; assembly: GCA_016490735.1. Classification (NCBI taxonomy): domain Eukaryota; kingdom Metazoa; phylum Cnidaria; class Anthozoa; order Scleractinia; family Pachyseridae; genus Pachyseris; species Pachyseris speciosa. The sequence goes on from JAEMWC010000404.1 coordinate 584,835, forward strand.
TTTGGAGTGCAAGGAATCTTACATTATTCGGGAGGTGATGATCATTAAGTCCCTAGGCCTCTCACAGCTGATATATTCGGCGTCAATTCTAGATATCCCGGATGATGTTATTTCTACAGTGAAAACTAAATTATTCAGCTTCTTATAGAAAAACAAAAAGGATAGAATTAAACGGGTGGGGCTCTACCAGGATACGGTGAAGGGAGGAATACGCATGGTGGATACCCAAATAATGTTTAAGGCACTGAGACTATCATGGATCCCAAGGCTTCTGAAGAAGGGGAGTTACAACTGGAAAACAATTCCTGATTATTACTTGAGAAAAACAGGCGGCCTGAACTTCTTATTGAGATGTAATTACGATACAAAATACTTTACCCAACTTCCGCGGTTCTATAGAAATATTTTGGCTTACTTCAATGAACTTTAGATTCCATATGGTTATGATCAAGCACAAGACACAGTTTTATATAACAACAAAAAGATACTCGTTGAAAACAAGCCGGTGTTCAATAAAGAATGGTACATGAAGGTCATTCTGTCTATTCAAGACCATCTAGACCACGATGGTCAATTATTATCGTACCGTCAATTTATTAACAAGTACTCTTGTAAAACTAATTTTCTTTAATACTATTAGATTGTCAGCACCATCCCCAAACTCCTTTTGATTAACGCAAAGAACCGCAGAACCAATTAGAAAAGAACTTTACAACGGTAATGTATTCACTTTCCAGTTGAATGAATCAGTTCAATTACATCTAGATAACATCAAGACGAGAGACTTTTATAAACTACTTTTGGCAAAAACTTACACAGTGGACCATGCAGGTCCAAAGAAATGGAACAGAAATTTATCTCTGAGTGAGGAAAAGTGGGAAAAATTTTTACCTCCCTAAAAAAGTCTGCAAAGAAACGAAGCTAAAGGAATTTCTATTCAAATTAATTCATCGAATTATAGTGACAAAGAAGGAAAGAAATTTTGGCATTAAGGAAGATGACAATTGTATATACTGTGATGAAAAAGATTCTATTGATCACACTTACAGAGATTGCCTCCCCATTCAAGTCTTCACAGAGAAAGTTATTCACTGGTTTAATACTGTAAATGGATCTCGATTCAACCCGTCTGCTGAAGAAAAGCTGTTTGGCATCCTTTCCGGATCATGCGAAAAACGCCTATTAACGAAATTTATACATTATACTCTGCTTATCATGAGGTATTACATCTATACCAGCAAACTACATGATAAATTAATTCTCCTCCCCGATTTTATTACAAAAGCCCTTCTAAAGTACGAAGTGGAAGGCCTGCAATGAGGTACAAAAAATGTCTCCTCCACCTCTAAAATAATAAATGAATAATAAGAATAAAATTCTTACCTTCAGCTTCACTGAACTGTACTGTACTGTACTGTACTGTACTGTACTGTACTGTATTGTATAACTTTTAAATGTAGTAGTATTGTATTGCTGTAGCCAATTAATTCCAATATGTCAATATCGGATTTTATGTAAACAAGTATGACAGAAAGCGGAATAAAGAAAAATTAAAGGGAAAAATTTTTCCTTTCACGTTCGATGTCCACTTAAAATTTTCAGGCTTCATATCGAATAAGTGACTGCATTACATCATCAAGACGTTGTGCATATACCAGTCGATTTTCTGCCCTTATTTTTAAAAAGCTTGTACAAGTTTAAACAAAAGCACTCGAAATTGGTTCAATCTGAAATCTGGGAAACTAAGGAAATTTGCATGGGAAAAATAAAAGATAAGCATAAGAAGGATCATGTGGAATATCAAACGCACTTACGAACTGTAATCAATACGAATCATTCAAGTTAATGCAGGGGGACGCTTTTTGCTTTTGTGGATATGGAGGTAGTCTACGGCTGCAAATCCTTAACCCAAGCTATCTGAGGATTAGAGGCCAGTTGACATGATAGTTCACACCAATTTTAGCCCTACCGTGTAAGCTCATCGCAATGTTCGGGACGGGGGGGGGGGAAGGGGCTATCCTCTACATTATCACCCTGTGGGGTGGGGCAGTTGTGAAATCGATTTTTTGCGAATTTGGACTCCTTTAAAGGTCAGGTGCTAATTTGCTCCTCGGACTTGGAATGTCAGTAGCGTCTAAATATCATTGAATTCTCGGATAGCAATATAATCTGCGCTACGTTGAGACTTTGATGTAATTCGTCTACTCCTTCATGCCCTAAATTTTGCTTCATCTATTCATGTTTATAAAAAAAAAAAGCCCAGACCGTAACGATGACAACAAAAATCTGAACTATGAGATGTCAAACCAAGACGCGAAAAAGAAATTGTCCACTACATGCTATGAGGCGAAACGTACATATTCAACCCGCAAAAAGGAACACCGCATTCTCCTCTTCAAACTCCGGAAAATGAGGCTCCGGGCGACTTCTACCTTTTTGTGATTTATATTTCAAGCAAACTATAGCGGTCATGGACAAAGGGAGAGCATTAAACAGTGTAAAGTCGGAGCTGAGCTTTGTTTGTTTATCTTTTGTAACCCTGACTTAACATTCCACTATTCCAGTAGGCTGAACCCACTCTCTGGATGACACCTTGGAATGTTGATACGCGAGAGACGGCTACAGACATTCAGTCTCCCTCGCTGTGAATTTTTTTTTTTTTTTTTTTTGATGAGAATCTCTTCAAATTGAAATTGCAAAATTTTCAATCGTTTCCTGAAAGGAAGTGAACAACATCATGAGTAGAATACAACGTTTATTTGCGACGTTCTTCCAGTGAGCCACAGACCTCCTGTGCGGGTCAAATACGCGGCAAGCGGAAATTGGATGTTTTAAAAACTTCGCCAATTGTTATCATAGCGTTTGCAGCTTTAAATCGAGACACATGCTTGGCGCCAGGGTTGGGTGTCCTGTGCCTTGCCGCGTGATGAATCTAACAGCTTCGGGAGTGAAAGATTTTCAGAGTCTTATTTTTTCAAAGTTACACGTTTACAGTTCAAAACATCATTGCTTTTCACGTTTCATATCATATCATCCTTTAGGGTAACACCGTTTAATTCGAGACTTTTACGTATTTGCTATGCCGTTATCCTCTCGTTTAATCTCGCTCACTTTAACCTGCGATCAGGCGAGGAGGGAAGGGGAAAAATTCTGAAAGCCCTCGAACACAGGGGCTTGTTTGTCATTACTGATAAGTGTCTCAATAAAAAAATCTTGAACTGGCAAAGGTGAAAGCTACTCCCCTGAATGGGTGCTCATGTCTTCTCGGTATTTCCTGTTTAAATTGAACTGTGCAAACTGATTATGATTGCTTTTTTTTTTTTTTTTTTTGAAGATGGGGCCACTGACAACTTTTGTCGACTGCTAAGGGCGTCGGCCCGAATGCGCAGCCGTGTTTTGGTTCTTGGTAGTAGTAAAATCGAACGCAAAATAGGTGTAAAGATACCCGTATTCTTCACTCAGCTATGAATTTATTCACAAACGTAAGATGCAACACGACGTCGCCCCAGAGCGTCAACAGACAACCGGAGTGTCCGTAGCGCGCGAGTTAGAGCAACGCGCGAATGCGGTATGTGGTGTTGTGTGAGTGAACGCAAATGTTTGTTCCTATCAACTGAGATTAGAGAGCTGGCGTGTAAACATCAGCCCATCGTCGTCAAAGCGAATCATGCAGCGAATGAAACTTTGACGCCCTGTAAACCTTTTATAAAGCGCGAGGATTGTACGATTCCAGGACGATTGCTGTCTTCGTTCGATCCCATATTTACTAAGGTCTTATTTTGGAGAGAATAAAAGAAGGCATAACAATTTAGCGTCTCTGTACTCGTGCGTCCCAGCCTATGGGTATACCAAACTCACGTTACGAGAAAATCTCATAAGCGTTCTATGAGGCGAAATGTGACCCTTCAGTTACAAGCGACTGTTGAGAATTTGAGCACTTTATGAGTCACTGCTCGGGACAAAATATCTAAAATATCGTAGTTTCCCCACATTAAATAAGAGCGAATATCAATTTTTGTGCCATAACGGAAATAAAACAAACTCCCCTCTTGTGTATTCTTGTGTGGTTTTGGATGAAAAATAGCGGTTTTGACCTCGTATTATTCCCTTTCTGCTGTTGGATTTATGTACCGCACATATTACATAGTTTAGTGGCGATTTACAGCCTTGCTCGGCTCTCTTTGCTTATTCACTAGCCTGCGTCGCAGACGAAATTCTTACATTTTATCTTCGACGTAGGCTACTCGTTCACAGGCTAGTAGAACTTTCAGCTGACCATCGCTGTTTCTCACGACTTAGTCGAGCATAAATCTGGGGTCAGTCGAGTGAAACTAAAGAAGGATGGCCTAAGAGAGAATGTGTGTCGAGGAGGCTGGACTGAGTTCATGTTCACTTATGGGTGCCTCTTCACTCATTACACAGGTCTGAACTGTAAGGGTCAGTCTCCACCCGGCAATGGCACTCTACACTGCACACAGCAAGTCAACAGCCAGGACGTCCGCTGTCAGCTGACGTGCAACCAGGGTTATGACGTCAAATACCTTGCCGCCGAATATTACGTGTGCCATGGGGACGGCAATTGGACCACTATACCGACATTTGCAGACATAAAATGGCCCGACTGCATAAAATATCGGTAAGAGAAAACTGTTCGTTGTCAAAGTGCTCCCGTCCATCTCCACATTATTTTAGCTACTCCAGGCTACAGAGGGACTTCGATTTAACGAACAGTCTGGGACAGTCTGTATTTTTCCTTTAAAAAAGTTTAAGTTATTGAGCAAACGTTTGTTTACACCGCTCTGGGCTTAAGAGCCTTGACTATGAATAATCTGTAAGTGCGATGATATATTTCTTTAGTGCTTACTCGACAATACCATTATCAAGACTCGATCAAACAGTCGCTCGTGATTCTGCCCTAGACCTCTTTTGGCGCCAGTCAGGCAGGCGAGTTGGATCCTTGTTGAATACGGCTGGGACGTATTTCCCGATATCGCACAAAATCTTTCAGGCCTATTCAGTACATTAGTTGTACAACACTATTATTTCGTTTCTTTAGCTAATCGCGTCATGGCCATACTGTGAAATATATATAGCTTTTTATGTTTTTACTATATAATTGTAAAAAGTTTTAGTAATTATTTTCATGCACTAGAGATATCCTGAATGTGATACAATAAAGTTATCTTATCTTATCTTATCTTCAGACGGAGTGGGCCGGTGCCTTGAACAGGACTGAACCACGTGACATCATGATCGACTGGCAGGCGTCAAATTGATCACGCCAAACCATCAGCGAGAGCTCTCATTTGAGAAAAGTTGATATAGTAATGTATGATAGTGAATGACGAAGACATGGAAAAATAAATGTATGATTACTTTAGGGACCCAAACTGAATAAATAACTCATTCTGTGGTGACAAATCGTATGAAAATGTTCAAATAGGTGCGAATTTGTAGTGAGTGAGTGAGTGAGTGATATCTTTATTGTGCTGTACTCTCACAAGGGAGGTATTGGTCTCTTTACAATAAAGAGTCTAAGATTTTAACGACTTGTGAGTGAGTGAGTGAGTGAGTGATTGAGCTAGTAAGTAGACGGCTCTTCATCTGTCACGAGCTGAAAAAAATGCTGAATATGCACAACTGAAATGTTAGAATTGATGACAGCCAGACATATTTCAGTTGACGTGTGCTTTCCAAGCAAATTGTATTCGAGCCTTTCCAAAGGGAAAACAAACCGTGAAACAGTTACGTAACATACGTTTCTTTTGTGCACTGTATGCTCTTGTTCATGATGTGACAGCACAGAAACTACTACAGTCGTGGCCTGACACTTGCTAATTGAACCAGTCGTGTTTACGAGGTCATTGTAAGAATTTAGAGTCACATCACTTGAATAATGGTAAGGCCGCCTGTTCACAAGTGTTCGCCAACGCACAACCGTAGCTGCCTCTGGGATCGTTTGTGGAGCACCCCTATACAATATCAAAGCAAATCTAGTACCGCTCGCGGACGGAGGTACACTTTCTTTCATCCCTAAAAAGCGTAGATTATATTTCGTATCCTGCGAGGAACATAAAGACCTACAAAGAAATGAAAGCCGGTCCAGGCGAGCTCTACCATATTGGATAGTGAATCTTGCAGGTAGCTTACCGCCAACCAGCAGGCAAGGAGACATGCAGTCGAGGCTGCTGCGCAGCATAGAGGCAGCGAAAGGACTAAAACTAGAGCGAACAGACCTGCACCAACGAGACAAGACTCCGCTATTACGAACACAACGAATGAGATGAGAAATGTTGCGATGACGAATCCAACGAATATCATGCAGGGGATTGACCCCGCCAGAACTGCAGTGCTCACAAACAGAGCGGTTAGCGGTCTTCGCCTGGAGAACCTAAGGAGCCGTGACAAGCGCGAACCTCGCTTGCTGATTGGTTGTTGTCGTGGCTGCCAGTGATGAAGCACCTTTTCAGGTTTGTCATCTGGCAAGTGGAACCTGACCCGTCTGTGACAAGTATCAGTTGTGCTGTGAAGGCTGCTGATACCTTCAATGTTGTCCGTTATAACCTTGGGGAAAAAGGGAGTAATTCTACTTAAACAATCTCGACCGCTCGACCGTATTGCCTTCCCGGTAGAAAGAAACATAAGCGATTTCTGTGTCGACAACTTTCCCTCACCCGACTTGGGTCTTTCCGCAGTAATCAAACGTAATGCAGTAGCAAAAGCCAGAGAATTCGGATTTAGTTTTACACAAGTGCCACAAGTGGCTGACATGTCACGTCACCAATCAACCTCCTTCCCAGAACAGACTGTTTTGTTTTAGGGATGACTTTTCAAGAAGCCAAGAAGCTCAGCTGCTCACCTCCCCTTCCCTGTTTTTCCATGTCAGTGTGATATATCACATCATTAGTTTCTAAAATTTAATAGATCTTCTGGTGGGGTGTGCAGGTGTATGAGGAGGGGGTGGGGGGGGGGGGGGAAGTGGTGGAGGTAAAATGAAGTTAATACCAAGAGCATAATAGTTATTAGCTCTTTGGGTTAAATACCACCTTTAGGCTTACTGTATTACAATGCATGAACGTTGGTAAGATTGGCTAAAATTTTTAAGCACTACAACACATCTTGAGTGTTGGAAGAAAAATATTGTTTACTACAATTGTAACTGTTGTTCCTGAGATTAACAAGGTTATTAGCTAGCCAGCCTAACAAATAACCTCACTTCACCTTACCATTTGAGCCAAAATTTCCATCCTTCTTGTATACAACAAAGGCACTTCTCGTCTCTATTTCGTATTCATGAATGACTTTAAAACGGAGATTCGTGGAACCAAGCCTTCCACATCCAAGGGCGGCATCACAATTTGCAATGCACGGCTGATAAATTGCAAGCTGTGTTTATACAACCTGTATCAATCCTGTGCTCATGGCAATAAGAAATAATTTCCCATGCTTCTAGGCATGCAATTTTGAGTTTTTCACATCCCAGCACGAAACGCCCATGAAAGGCCTATTTTCTATTCCACTTAGGAAAGACTCACAAACAATCAGGACTTGTTCACTGAAATATAATTTTATTCAGTTCTAGTCTCCTTGCCGGACACCTGATTTTGAAGTATCCATTCTAGTCACAACTTAGAACAACCTTAGCCTCCCCCACAGTGTTAATTCTCAGGGGAGGGGGTTATCCCTAGTTTCTAGCAGGTTAGTAACACTTAAAAGGCGAGTACAGCTTTATGTTAAAAATTGTGGCATGTTCCCAATAGAGTCGAACCTCGATTATCCGTGTTTTTCGATTATCTGGACTTGCTTAGCTGGTCCCAGTTTTTCATGAATATTAATTAGCCATATTTAAGACCCGCAGCAGAACTTTTTCCCTTCAAATTAAGTTATGAAACTTTGGTTCAAACTGAATTTGTTTCGCTTCAAAACACATATCTGTACCCGTTTTGAGCTCACGAGCCCCATACTAATGCAATGCATTTCACTGAGCTCTGATTTGCTCAGGTGTTCTTTGTTTCTAAGTGAAATTTCACGCTCCACTTGTTCAGTCATCCAGCTTTAGTTTTGGCTCATTAATATTCATATTTTCGATTATCCAGACTCTTGAACATCCAGACTATTCAGCTCCCTCCCCACGAGTCCAGATAATTGAGGTTCAACTGTACCAACCTGTTTGCTTCACAACATATTGTCTTCAATTATCATTTACAGAATGATAGACTTTCTATGTGGCGAAAAGTTTACAGCCAGATATTGCAAGTAAGTTTCTATAAGTGTGGCAGGTGAAAAGAAAATACAATGGAAAGAAACCTTGCATGATTGCAAGAACTGAAGAGGGATGTTCTCTCACGAATCTCTTATTGCTGATAACAACCTCAGCCTCCAGGGCAATTTGGTCTAGTTTTGAATGGTAAAAAGTTCAATCGACGTCATATTTTCCTGGTAGTACTGGGTGGCCCTACTTGGACTGGAACCATAGTTTTGACTTTGTAACTGTTTGGTAAGACACAGCTTAATTTCCTGGGACTGCTCAGCGAGAAAGCCACGCAGACAGTCAATGTGACCTGCATAGGATCGCAAGGATGTTTCGACAGCAAAAGTAACACGGTGGAGAAGGCAATTAGGCTGCAGGGAGCAAATGACGGTCTCCTGTCAATCATGAAAGACGACCCAAACATTAAGATCACACAGGTAGGTAGCGTAAAGTTTCTGGCCTCCCACTCGTATAGGAAAGAGTATTTGTAGACAATTAAAATGGAAACTAAAGCAAATGAGTTAGTATTAGTCAGGGAGCATATGTCATAAAATAACTTTCCGTGGGATTTTTATGGTGAAAGCAAACCACCTACCTAGATGTGTTAAGGGAAACCTGAGGAACACAAAAAATGTTGTCGGGAATTTTGTAACCTGCACCGGCGGCCGCTATTGGGGGTCTATTTTTAGACCTATATGGCTTAACATGGAATCGAGGCTCGAATATAAAATGGCGTGTAAATACAATCAACTACAATAAATTTCCACAAAATTATCAGAAATTTTTAATATAGTCTATCTAATACATATCCATGGATTTAAGTACTAAATACTGATCACGTGATCAACAATGCACGAAAGCGAGGCTGATAATTTGTTGGCTTCAAATAAGCATAAAAGGCATGAATTTTGGAATCGAAAATTAATCAGAGAATTAGAGTTATCAAAGAGAATATTATTTCATGTTTAAAAGCTATATTCAAATCAATGGCTCATTGAAATCAGGGAAAAACAATGATTTTCGTCAGCGGTCATTTTCATCATTTTAGAAGGTCCGCCATGTTGGATTTACGGACCATCTAGAGCGACATGTTTCGTGGTGTTTCAGATTAGAAGATATGGAAACGGGTTCTTGTTCAAAAGCAAACGAAACTGAGACCCAAGGGTTGGATTTACATTTATGTGTAATTTGTCAAAGGAAAAAAAGCTAAAATCTAGTTGAAAAGCCCGAAGCTCACGAAAAATTTCTGGTATCGATCGAGGAATGGAATAAATACGGCAATTTTCAGTACACAGAAACGTGGAATAAGTTGAGGTTTACTTCTGTCCAAGAGCTGGAGGATGGGCGGGCATCATGGCATAGATCATGTTATATAGATGCAGTATATGCTGGGATGCTTAGACGAGCAAAAGAAAGGTATGAGAGACAGCTCGAAGGCCCCAATGAGTCCAGGCGAAAAACACAACCAGATTCATCAGTAGGAATTCCTCAACTAACCCGTTCGAAAACGTCTCACTAGAATAAGAATGTCTGTTTTTTCTGCGATGGCCCACCCGGTTACCGTAAGAACCTACATAATATCAGTACCTTTTCTGTACGTGAATCCTTCGCACTGCCATTGGGATGTCAGGGAATGATAAACTCTCGGTTAAAGTGCACCTCACCCCAAAATATTTTTTCGCTAAAATAAATCAGCCTATAAAAAGTCAAGATTTGGTTTAGAAAAGCGCTAAAAGGCACAATGCGTTTCGAACAGTTGCAAAAATTTATTTTAGCGAAAAAATATTTTGGGGTGAGGTGCACTTTAAACTCAATACATCAATTGCTCCATGCAGATGATGCTCATTCGATAGATATAAAGTACCACAAAAACTGTTGGGCAATTCATGTACCGCACGTTTTACGAAGAGAAACATCCGAATCATCATCTGAGAAGTTGGCTGGTGGGATTGCAGCACAAATAGAATTCCTGACAATGACGGAGATGACTTTGAGGAGTGGAAAGGTGGCGACTATGTCCGAATTACAAGATGCCTTTGAAAGCATACTAGAATCTAACAATGAGGAAAATTGAGGGGCGGACGAAAGGCCTTGAAGCAGTTACTACTCCGAGAGATACCAGAGATAGAGTTTCATGCACCTAAACGTGTCAATGAGTCCGAGCGAGTCAGTATCAAGAAGACAAGAGATCGTCAAGCAATTCAGATGGCTGAGGATCAGACCGCAAACATAGACTCCGATATGAAAACTCTGTTTGATGCCGCCGCAATAATTGGGAAATCTATCACCAAATGTAGGAAGTGGAAGTTTACAGGTTCACTGAAAAACCTGCCTGATGAGAACGTACCAGCAGAGCTTTTTAGTTTTTATAGATGGATTATACAAGGCCCAAAACATGAGCTTTCTGCTGGAAAGAAATCTGAGGAAGTGTACAATCGTGCAATGGCTCTATCCCAGACCACTGTATCGATGTGTTTGACTGAGAGGCAAGTCAAAAACAAGAAGTCCGATGTTGTAAGATCCTCGTCGGAAATGCCGCTGCAGTTAGCAGCCGTGAGAAGCAAGCAGCTCATAATCATGCTACATGGATTTGGAATGTCAGTGGACTACAACTGGATCCTGAGAGTAGAGGCCCAAATCGAAGCTAGCGTTCTAAAGCGCATGGAGCTGAATGATGGTCTATATATACCCCTGATGTAGTTTTGGGTAGGCACGTCTTATTTGCGGTCGATAATGTGGATTTCACAGAGGACACTCTAGTCTCCTTCGCAGCCGTGGTTTGGGATCGTCACGCAACGCGCTCCCTCCCACCAACAAGAAGGGGCACATGAGAGCACCAAAGATGAATGACGCAATATCTTGCCAGCAAGACCCTAGAGAAGGGACGTCAGAATGGTTTGCACGTGGTGGTTGCATGGAGCAGTAAGTGTCGGGCAACACACAAGGATATGGCGTACCTCAATATCGACCAAGAGGAGACAGATACTAAAATCCTGCTACACGCAGTAGACGCCACCGCATCAGGAGCCAAGAGTATCAAGATCTTCTCTCCGGACACCGACGTGTTTGTACTGGCCCTTAGACGTTACCCGGAGCTATGCGCGGACACTTCATTCGTCACCGGAAGAGGACAGCGCCACCGAAATATCCAGCTCTGTCCAATTGTCCGCGCTTTAGGAGCAGCTAGAACGGCAGCACTACCTGGCTTTCATGCCTGGAGCGGAGCTGATGTCACTGGAAACTTTGCATTTAAAGGGAAGCTGGAAAGCTGGAAAGCGTTTCTTGAAGCTGATGAAGAGTGTGTCACTGCACTTGCAGATCTCGGCTCTACCATCCTTCCCACAGCGGGCATGTTCTATGCAATAGAGAAGCTAGTGCGTCAACTTTACCTGCCCAAGACTAAGATATCCAGCCTGAAAGATCTAAAGTGGCTACTCTTTCGAAGAAAACAGGCGGAATCAGAACGACTACCGCCTACACAAGCTGCTCTCCGTGAGGCCATTAAGCGAACGCATTACCAAGCCATGATCTGGACCAATGACAAAGTCCCTAATCCAGACCTTCCATCGCCAGAGAACTATGGATGGAAAAAGGACAAAGGTTATTATAAATTAACGGTTGATATAGTAATAAACTCTCAAGTTCGACACTATAGATCGAGACGAATTTAATGCATTGCCTTATTCTTTTATATTTCAGACAAATGGATGCCGGTGATGACGAGACTGCAGCCGGAACCCGACGCTGTTCTTTATCAAATGAAGAATGATCCTCGCAGTTGTGAACGCAATTTATGCAATTGCGAAAAGAAGCCTGAAAAAAATTCAGGACTTCAACGGGGTTCGAACCCGTGACCTCGCGATTACGAGGAACATATGAACCCACAATTGACCTGCTCCCAACGTCAGTGGCTTCATAGCTCAGTTGGTTAGAGCGTCGCACCGGTAATCGCGAGGTCACGGGTTCGAACCCCGTTGAAGTCCTGAATTTTTTTCAGGCTTCTTTTCGCAATTGCATAAATTGCGTTCACAACTGCGAGGATCATTCTTCATTTGATTTCATTTCCGCAGTTCATATATGATTCATTTCATATATCATTCACACTGTTCTTTATCTTGTCAAGTGTGGCTGTGGGAAGGACAGATGCGGAAACAACAGGTGCAGCTGTCGAAGGGCGGGTCTCACTTGCACAGATCTATGCAGCTGCAGCAACGACGAGACAGGAGAAGCGTCTGACAATGTCGATATGATTGAGAATGATAGCTGTGATGGTGAAACATCAGATGAGCAGGACGATGACAGCGAGAAAGCTGAGGATGATGAATGATTCTTACTTGACATCCATGTTCTATAGACCGCAATGCATTATGGGACAAATCATATTCAAATGTAGTTCAATTCACGCGAACAAAACATATTATCATGTAGTTCACTTGTTGTAGTCATTTTTCTGAACAACTCCAGAAAAAGAAATATACTTTCGATGCTTATTTGAAGACAACAAACGACCAGCCTCGCTTTCGTGCAGTGTTGATCACGTGATCAGTATTTAGTACTTAAGTCTATGGATATGTATTTGATAGACTATATTTCAGATTTCTGTTAATTTTGTGGAAATTTATTGTAGTTAATTGTATTTACACGCCATTTTATATTCAAGCCTCTATTCCATGTTGAGCCATATAAGTCTAAAAATGTACCGCCAATAGCGGCCGCCGGTGCAGGTTACAAAATTGCCGACAACACTGTTTGTGTTCCTTAGCGTCCCCTTAATACATCTAGGTAGGCGATTTGCTTTCACCATAAAAATACCACGGGATTACATATGCTCCCTGACTATATGGTGTATTGTGAAGTGACTAATTTCCAAACGTTGCTCTCTGAAAACCACTGAATGAGGCAAGAGACTCCTGTTTGCATATTATCGTTATCTACATATTAACGTGATATTCATCGTCATCATCATCATCTTCACCATCATCATTATTATTATTATTATTATTATTATTATTATTAACTATTTCCGGCAAAAGATGAAGATACACTACATACTGACTCTAGAGTGCAGGTAGCACATTACCAAACGAATGGCATGGTACACACAATCTTGTACTCCCTGAGCGCATTCGACTGAAAACACTTTTAAAAGCCACTAAAAGCTGAGACTTTTGCACGGAAAATGCTAGACTGCCTGCAGTCCCTTTCTGGATAAGCGAGATCGTAAGTCATCAACAATGCACCGAGACTGGGCCGAGGAGTAAAAACGAGAAGAGACTGGGGACTGGGAGCCTGCCTCTATCAAAACTGTCCTGTTTGACTTCCGCAAGGCTTTTTGACCTTATCGACCACCATATCCTAATTCAGAAGCTCGTTTCACACAACCTCCCCTGCAGAATATTTCACTGGATAGTGAGCTTCCTGACCTGTCGTCGCCAGCGACTGTTACTCGGAGTGGGGAGCCATTTTATAAGGGGTCCCACAGGGGAAAAACTTGGTCCCTGGTTGTTTATTATTATGACAAAAGACCTCACCATCCCGTGCACAGACATATGGAAATACGTCGATGATTTAGATATTTCAGAAACAGTCATGAAGTCGGAGGCCAGTGAAATACAGCAACCTGTTGACGAACTCGCGACGCAAACCTCTGCTGACAAGTTCCAACTGAATGAAACCAAGTGCAAGGAACTACGTATTACATTCAGTCACTCTAGGAAGAAATTTGATCAAATTAAGGTTAATGGTCAGGATTTAGAATGCGTGAAGCATGCTAACATCTTAGCTTTGCAGATATCTTGGGATCTTACGTGCAATAACCACATATCTGTAAGCAAACGCCTGTATTTTCTGTGCCAGCTTAAGCGATCACATGTCAAGTTGGAAGGACTTTTGCTCTTCTACTTGACTTGTATAAGTCCTGTTATTGAATACGCTTGCCCTGTTTATTATCACTGGCATAGCCTCCCGCAATACCTTTCATTTGATCTTGAGGGATGCCAAAGACGAGCATTGCGCATTATTGATCCAGTTCGTTCGTGAGATGAAGCGCTTTCCATGACTGGGTTAATCCCCTTACACGAGCGCCGCGAGCTCTTAAGTGATAAGCTTTTAAATTCCATCCTGTGTAATCCTTTGCACAAGCTGTATAGCTTACTTCCTCCTACGAGCGAGTGCGAGGTCGATTTAAGGAATAAGTGCGCTTTACCAATAAGGCAATGATATAAATATTCACCGTTTTCACTTTTGTTTTTAATCATGATTTTCAGATTTTAAGCCTTCATTTTATTGTTAAACTGTTATTTAACAAACAGCTACCAGAGAATTGTATAGGATTAATTGTATTACAACTGGATTGCTTTCTTTGTGTATTTGTTTGTTTGTTCGTGTGTTTCCGCAGTTGTGTTCTGGACACTACTTCACACATAAATAATGCCTCGAATCACAATATTCTGCTAGTCAAACAATTGGTCAGGTTCGCAAAGATTGGACAGCGGTGATCAAAGTGGAAACAGAGGATCTCAATCAAATGCCGATAGTCGACTTCGCCCCGGGAGAATTTCTTACTTCAAATGAATTCGGGTTTGAAGTGGGCCCTATTTGTTTTAGTTAGCTCTTTCTGTATCGCGATGACTTTGTTTCGTAAATTAACGTTCAAGGAAAACTATTAAAAAGTGGTGTTTCATTTCAGTTTGTTAGTTTAGTTCTGCAAAGTGTTCAAAGTAACTCCGACGGACTCATCCTTAGCAAAAGCGAGCGTGTCTTAGTGCAGCCCTTGTAACGCATGGGGACAAGAAACTGTGTTTCTCGCGTTTGTACTATGCCTCAAGTAAAGGAGATGAACAGAAAAAATACGAATAAAGTAAACAGTTATTTGTCGCAGCGTTTATTTGTAGTCAAGTCTTCATTGGATCTGTGAAAGGACTGGTGGGTAGCGAGTCTCATACATGGACTCTAGGAATAGAAATAACTCTTTTCAAAATATAAGCAACAAAATTAATATAGAATAAATTTTATTAAAGATTGTTTTCTGGAATTTTGTTGACCTCAGTTTTCACTTGAGTTAGTGTAGACGAGTAATACATTAATGTTCATAGAATTTTTTTCCTTTTTCAGTGAATAATTTCTAACTTTCTACATTTCTGCTATACCTGGGTGATGACCAGTGTTTAAAACAATTCGAGAGCTGATGAACGGAACTAAATTCGCTGGAACTCTGAGGGTTCCCCAAAGCCCACTGTTGCTTGTAAGCTCGCTAGCCTCCGTTACAGTTGTGTTAGGGACCCCCTGACGCAACTTCTGTTGCGATGTCAGTTTGCTTTAAGTGAAGTCAAGAGACCAAGGTATCCCGCTCTCTTCTTTCAAATGTCGCTTCTATCCAGATCTACTCAACAGGCACATATTATCGCATCTCTCTGGGAATCTTTACATCAGTTGGGAACTCTAAATTAGAACCTAACTTAAGTTAATCGCTGCATGCACAGGTGGTTTCCGGGCTCGCCACAAAGGGGCCGGAATTACTGAAAAAAAGTAACAATCTTTTAGCACCCAGGGTAGGACGTGAGGCTATTTCATGCCTAAAGCCGGCAAGTGGTCTTTTGTTGAGTGGCTTTAGTTTTCACTTCAACTAAAAAATGAAACAACTGCCCAGCCTCATCAGCTCGAAAGGTCACGGTAAAATTCGCCTCCTTGACAATGAGCATAATTCAACAGTTCTTACAAGCAATGGCGCTCATTTTATACGAAGTAATGAGTATATAGTAATTTGTCCAAACATAGTTTATTTCAAAGTTTATACTGCTGACATACCCAGGCCAGTTGTTTACTTCCGTGACATTCAAATTTTTCGCGAGCGAAATGGCGACACGTATTGCACGCTGAAGTGCTGGGGCTACGAGTTGACGAGATCTTTTTTTTTTTTTCTGACCGCTCAGAAATCGTTTTGGCCTCATAACAACAGTAACTACTGAGTCCATCTCGGTCAATTGAAGTGCAACAACTAAGAAGAAAAAAGATGAAAGATATTTCAATGTCTTAAAGTGCATTAGATAGTTGACTGAAAACTTCATCAGTGAACTCGAACTGGAAGCTATTTGTGGGAATTTAAAATGTTCGTAATCCCAGTATAATTTCTAGAGTGAGGTCATTAAACGATGTTTTGCCTACACGAAGACTTTTTTTAAAAAAATATTCAAGTGTGTGTTTAAAAGAGCGGTTCCAAAATCATGCCGACTGAAGTAAACAAAACGCTTATAGAAGTCTCTCAAAAGTGACTGTAAGTTTAGAATCACTTTTTGAATTCCTTAGTATTAAATCAAAAACGATGTTAATCATGCTAAAATGAAAGAATTCAAGAGAACTTTAAATTGGCATTTTTGAAATGTTATTGCAACCAGGTTGACGTTAATGCGGCTTTTATATGCCCGCCGACAAAAGTTATAGGATAGACTGCAATACAACACGCGCCTAATTAACAGGTGGTTTTTTAAGTAAAATTACTAACGGATGGTGTCTAGCGGCTAGGTCTATAAGACACGTTACCGTGAAGAGAACGTTTTGCAACACAAAATGCTAATATCCCACAGGGCCACCATGTTTGCGCAGCTCTGCTCTGTCTTCACCAGGTTGACGTTAATGCGGCTTGTATATGCCCGCCGACAAACGTTATTGGATGGACTGTAATACAACACGCGCTTAATTAACAGGTTGTTTTTTTTAAGTAAATTAACGGACGGTGTCAAGAGACGCTACCGTGAAGAGAACGTAATGCTATATTATGAAGAACTTCTGAAGTGTCAACTTATCCCACAGGGAAACCATGTTTGCACAGCTCTGCTCTGCCTTCACAAACAAAATACATCTGAATATAACCGCAGACAAATTACAGAGATGGCAATATAAGACCATGTAATAACTCACGGGTGTTTGATCATCTGTTTGATTGGTGGATCGGTGAAATTTTCCAACGTCAGTCCCTTCGCCTTCGCTAATTCACGGCCAAAACTATAAAAATGAATTAAAGCCGGCAGGAGAATGACGTTAAGGCTTAAGAAAAAAAGATATAAAACTGTCTTATCTCTTGTTGCAGCGAGAAAAAATGCGGAGAACTCAGTGGACGATTTGCATATTAAATTGTAAAATTATGTGAGTTGGCATTTGGGAGAAAGGGGGCAACTATATCTCCACCTGTTTGAGAGGCAAATAGAAGTTGTAAATTCTATAGCTTTTGAGACATTTCTAACAATATTTACTTAATGAGCATTGTGTTTACTGTGGATGGTGAAAAAAACGCGCATGAAAACAGGGTTGTTAATAACAGATTCAGTCACCTTGAATCCAGAAGGCTCTGGATTGTATGCGAGGCGGAGACTCGGTGACCCAGCGGCAAATACAACCAGGATTTCCTTTCAAAGATTGACGCCTCTCGAGTTACCACGTATGCTAAGGAAGTCTACGGCAGTTACAAGACACCACTTCATCACGACAGCACTGGATTCAAAAAGTCCAAGAACGATGTGTTTCAAAATCTTCTCTGTTCTCGTAGTCGTAATTGCAGCGGGTTTGTGTGCCAACGTCGACTTCAACAGTAAGTATTGGCCAACCTTTCTCAATGTTTAGGTACGTTTTTCATTTAATTAACCTGATGACCACCTAGCTCGAATTCGGCGATGACTTGCACAGTGGTGGTTTTGCAGTGGTTGTAAATACGGTACACTCGCGATCTTGTCTCATGGTTTTATACCGTCTGACGTGTTCACTCCAGTACTTTACCTTCGATTATCCTTTATCTCATTTAATTAAATACGTCCTCATTAATCAGGAAATTATTTTTGCCTGGCCATATCATTCCAACGGTTTCTGGTGGTCAAAGAGTCACTGAGAGTTTATTTGCGAGCCAGTTGTTCCTTGGAGATGGCAGAAATTAAATAATTTATTTTTCAAATGATAAAAATTTTCATGCGTGGACGTAGCGTGCGGTGGCACGCGTTTTGAGAGAGCGAAGTTCCCTTTTCCTATATTTTTTTTCCTCTAAAACAAATAATTATCGTAAATCTTCGATGAAGAAATAAGTACCGAAGACCTATGTCAGGGGCACCCAACGACAAGTTTCGGTAGATATCTGTTCGGTGGAGAGTAATTCGCCTTGGGTTTTCGGCGTCGATTAAAGAGTGCACTCGGATTTTCGTAACTAAAACGTGGCCTAAAAGATTCGCAATTGGGAAATCATAGCCCCTAAGGTTTTCGAAAAGGTCGTAATTGTTGTTTATGGCAGTCAAAAACGTCAGCTAGCATTTTCGGAAAGCAAATAGTTCCCTAGAAAGTCCGTAGAAAGTTCATTTCATTTCAGCTTCTTCTAGCTTATGAAAACGTCACTTAAAACAGACTTCAAACACCATAAGGTACTACTTAAAAATGCGTTTCCACAGCTTTTGGTAGATTTGGCTCGTTGGGTGCCCCTGAGAAGAAGTTCATCTGTTCGGACTCCCTAGCTGAAATTTTAATTGCCCGAAAATGTTAAGGAACATAATCTTCCTTTGAGAAAATGCAAGCTGAAATGAACTTTCCACGAACTTTCTAGGGAACTATTTTCTTTCCGAAAATGCTAGCTGACGTTTTTGACTGCCAAAAACAGCAATTACGACCTTTTCGAAAACCTTAGGGGCTATGATTTCCCAATTGCGAATCTTTTAGGCCACGTTTTAGTTACGAAAATCCGAGTGCACTCTTTAATCGACGCCGAAAACCCAAGGCGAATTACTCTCCACCGAACAGATATCTACCGAAATTTGTCGTTGGGTGCCCCTGTTCTACTAGCCTATGAAAACATCGCTTAAAACAGACTTCAAACACCATAAGGTACTTAGAAATGCGTTTCCACAGCTTTTGGTTGATTTGGCTCGTTGGGTGCCTCTGAAAGAAGAAATAGCAAGACTAAAGATATCACTCGACAAGGCGACAAAAAGTCACGATGAAGCGGAAAGAGCTCTAGCAGCGGCAAAAAAAAAAACCTATCGACGAGCAGCAAGAGGAAATAATGGAATTATACTACTTACAGGACAATTTAGAACAGTATACTCGTAAGAATATTCTGGAAATACACGGTGTGCCGGAGAGCGCTCTCACATCAACAGAGGATGTTGTGTTGAAGGTAGCGTAGGCCTTGGAGATGTCAATTCAACCACAGCCGAGGACATTGAAATATCTCATAAATTAAACAGGAAAGGGATCAAACCCATAATCGTAAAATTCCTGAGCCACAAAGTTAAATCGAACCTGTATAGAGCGAGAGCAAAGCTGAAGAATGTAAAAATATCAAGCCTCTTCCACGGAACTTCTTATGCAACAACTGTTGAGCCAGAAAAAATCTTCCTTAACGAAAGCTTAACATCTTACCGGAGAAAAATTGTAAACAGAACTAACGAAAAGCGAAAGAATGGAGAGCTATTAAGTGTCTGGACATTGGATGGGAAGATATACGTAAAAACCTCTCTTGAAGGTACGCCTATCCGGATAAATGAACTAGAAGACTACAGAGTGTCTTTAAAATGTCTGACAAGAAGTTTACCGAAACCAAAATGACAGTATTCAAAGCGTGGGGAACGGGACTTAGCTTGCTTTACCTAAGGAAGCTTAAAAAGCAACTTTGTTTGTAGTTAAACGTTGGAACTGTTTGTTTGTTTGTTTGTTTCTGTTACTGTTGCTATTTATTTCTCTTTTAATTTTTTTTCTGCAGTCTGCTTTTTGTCGGCTAAGCTATACAGGAGAACCTTAAATACGATATTCTGTCTTAAAATGTCCGTGGATTACGAGACCAATTAAAAAGGAGGAGCATTTTTTCGTACCTAAAAGATCATGCGGCGAAATTTTATTTTTTGAAAGAAACCTATTCGAATTCGAACGATGAATTATATGGAAACATGAGTGGGGTGGTGAAATGTTTTTTTCACATGGAACAACGCACAGCAAAGGTGTCTGCATTCTCCTACACCCAACAATGCAAAATAGAGCTCAGTATTCTTTTAGTAACAAGTCTGGAAGAATAGTACTAATTACTATTGTCCTAAAGGCGCTAAAATTATCTCTCTGGAACATATATGCACCCAATAACCAAACAGAACAATTAGAATTTCTGCAGGATTTAAACAATTGCCTCATGGATAAATCGCAAATTTCAAATCTTGTTGTTGGTGGTGACTGGAATTGCACACTATCAAAAAAGGATAAAATAGGTGGATCAATCTGGAGGCCAACAAACTATAGAAATCTACTTATGACAACTATGGACATCTTCGATTTAGTAGATATTCAGAGATCTCGGCAACCACGACTCCGAAAATACACTTACGAATCAAAGTCTCTAAAAATTAAGATCCCGAATAGACTTTTTCTTGGTTGCAAAACATCTGGTTCGGTATGTAAAAAAAAAAGCGACATTTATCCTTCTATTGCACCAGATCATCAGGCAATTTACATTGCTTTGGTCTGTAGAAACAAAACACCCCTAGGCCCGGGACTTTGGAAATTCAATAACATCCTGTTAAAAGACGAAAGCTATGTGAACAAAGTTCGCGAAATCTACTCCGATGTTTGCATAGCGCATGCCGACACAGAAGATAATAAGCTATTTTGGGAGATAATTAAGATAGAGAATAGAGCAGCAACTATTTCTTACAGCAAAACTAAAGCTAAATTAACGAATCGTAGAGAATCAGAAATCACACGTCAATTGGAAAATCTGGGCTGCATAATTTGTAATAATTTTGGTTCGCCTGGTCTTGATGCTATTTTGCGGGAATACGAACACTTTAAAACAGAGCTTCAAACAATTTACAAAGACAAAGGGAGGGCGGCTATATTTAGATCGAAATGCCGCTGGGTAGAAAAAGGTGAAAATTGACAAAATATTTTTTCAACCTTTTCAATACCTCGTACGAAGCAAATGAACATTTCACAACGTAGAGGAATTATCACTCTAATACCCAAAGACGACGGCTTTTTGATGGAACTTTCAAATTGGAGACTTGTGACACTGCTTAACGTCGATTTCAAAATCGCGACCAAGGCGATAGCAAAAAGAATCGAACCTCTGTTACCAAACCTCATACACTCTGATCAAACTGGTTTTATTAAAGGCAGATATATTGGTGAAAACATAAGATTAATTACCGATATAATGGAGCATACAAAAGCGCATAACGTACCGGGTATCTTAGTATCGTTAGACTTTAAAAAAGCCTTTGATTCCCTCGAATGGTCTTTCATGATAAAATCACTGGAAGTCTTTAACTTTGGGCCAAGCATTCAAAGATGAATCACCACATTCTATGCAAACATCGATAGTGCTGTGATGAATAACGGGTTTCTAACTAACTGGTTTAGACCTTTAAGAGGTGTGCGGCAGGGTTGCCCTCTCTCCCATACCTATTTATTCTCTCAGCGGAGATACTAGCCCGCAAAATAAGACAAGATCCAAGCAAAGTAGGGATAAAGATATTAGGAGATGAAATCAAACTGAGCCAATTCGCGGACGATACAAATTTTTTCTGTGCCAACTTAAATTCCTTGGAAAGCGCGTTGAAAACAGTAAAAGTTTTTGGCAGGTTGGCTGGTCTAAGTTTAAATGTAAAAAAGTCCAAGGCAGTCTGGCTTGGGAAATAGCGAACAAACAAAACTACCCCTTTGCAATTAAAATGGTTACACAGCCCGGTTCGGATTCTGGGGATTCATGTTTCCTATGATGAAAAACAAAACAACGAACTAAATTCTTATATTAAAATACGAAAGCTCCAAACAAAGCTTGATATTTGGAGTGCAAGGAATCTTACATTATTCGGGAAAGCGATGATCATTAAGTCCCTGGGCCTCTCACAGCTGATATATTCGGCGTCAATTCTAGATATCCCGGATGATGTTATTTCTACAGTGAAAACTAAATTATTCAGCTTCTTATGGAAAAACAAGAAGGATAGAATTAAACGGGTGGGGCTCTACCAGGATACGGTGAAGGGAGGAATACGCATGGTGGATACTCAAATAATGTTTAAGGCACTGAGACTATCATGGATCCCAAGGCTTCTGAAGAAGGGGAATTACAACTGGAAAACAATTCCTGATTATTACTTGAGAAAAACAGGCGGACTGAACTTCTTATTGAGATGTAATTACGATACAAAATACTTTCCCCAACCTCCGCGGTTCTATAGAAATATTTTGGCTTACTTCAATGAACTTAAGATTCTATATGGTTATGATCAAGCACAAGACACAGTTTTATATAACAATAAAGAATGGTACATGAAGGTCATTCTGTCTATTGAAGACCATCTAGACCACGATGGTCAATTATTATCGTACCGTCAATTTATTAACAAGTACTCTTGTAAAATTAATTTTCTTTAATACTATCAGATTATCAGCGCCATTTCAAAACTCCTTTTGATTAAAGGAAGGACCGCAGAACCAATTAGAAAAGAGCTGTACAACGGTAATGTATTCACTTTCCAGTTGAATGAATCAGTTCAATTACATCTAGATAACATCAACACGAGAGACTTTTATAAACCACTTTTGGCAAAAACTTACACAGTGGACCATGCAGGTCCAAAGAAATAGAACAGAAATTTATCTCTGAGTGAGGAAAAGTGGGAAAAATTTTTTACCTCCCTAAAAAAGTCTACAAAGAAACGAAGCTAAAGGAATTTCAATTCAAATTAATTCATCGAATTATAGTGACAAAAAAGGAACTGCATCGTTTTGGCATTAAGGAAGATGACAATTGTATATACTGTGATGAAAAAGATTTCATTGATCACACTTACAGAGATATTCAACCCGTCTGCTGAAGAAAAGCTGTTTGGCATCCTTTCCGGATCATGCGAAAAACGCCTATTAACGAAATTTAATTATACTCTGCTTATCATGAGGTATTACATCTATACCAGCAAACTACACGATAAATTAATTCTCCTCCCAGATTTTATTACAAAAGCCCTTCTAAATTACAAAGTGGAAGGCCTGCAATGAGGTACAAAAAATGTCTCCGCCTCCTCTAAAATAATAAATGAATGATAAGAATAAAATTGTTACCTTAAGCTTCACTGAACTGTACTGTACTGTATTGTATAACTTTTAAATGTAGTAGTATTGTATTGCTGTAGCCAATTAATTCCAATATGTCAATACCGGATTTTATGTAAATAAGTGTGACAGAAAGCGGAAAAAAGGAAAATTAAAGGGAAAAAACTTTTCCTTTCACGTTCGATGTCCACTTAAAATTTTCAGGCTTCATATCGAATAAATGACTGCATTACATCATCAAGACGTTGTGCATATACCAGTCGATTTTCTGCCCTTATTTTTACAAAGCTTGTACAAGTTTAAACAAAAGCACTCGAAATTGGTTCAATCTGAAAATCTGGGAAACTAAGGAAATTTGCATGGGAAAAATAAAAGATAAGCATAAGGAGGATCATGTGGAATATCAAACGCACTTACGAACTGAAATCAATACGAATCATTCAAGTTAATGCAGGGGGAACGCTTTTTGCTTTTGTGGGTATGGAGGTAGTCTACGGCTGCAAATCCTTAACCCAACTTATCTGAGGTTTAGAGGCCAGTTGACATGATAGTTCACACCAATTTTAGCCTTACCGTGTAAGCTCATCGCAATGTTCGGGGGGGGGGGGAGGGGCTATCCTCTACATTATCACCCTGTGGGGTGCGGCAGTTGTGAAATCGATTTTTTGCGAATTTGGACTCCTTTAAAGGTCAGGTGCTAATTTGCTCCTCAGACTTGGAATGTCAGTAGCGTCTAAATATCATTGAATTCTCGGATAGCAATATCATCTGCGCTACCTTGAGACTTTGATGTAATTCGTCTACTGCTTCATGCCCTAAATTTTGCTTCATCTATTCATGTTTATAAAAAAAAAAGCCCAGACCGTAACGATGACAACAAAAATCTGAACTATGAGATATCAAACCAAGGCGCGAAAAAGAAATTGTCCACTACATGCTATGAGGCGAAACGTACATATTCAACCCGCAAAAAGGAACACCGCATTCTCCTCTTCAAACTCCGGAAAATGAGGCTCCGGGCGACTTCTACCTTTTCGTGATTTATATTTCAAGCAAACTATAGCGGTCATGGACAAAGGGAGAGCATTAAACAGTGTAAAGTCGGAGCTGAGCTTTGTTTGTTTATCTTTTGTAACCCTGACTTAACATTCCACTATTCCAGTAGGCTGAACCCACTCTCTGGATGACACCTTGGAATGTTGATACGCGAGAGACGGCTACAAACATTCAGTCTCCCTCGCTGTGATTTTTTTTTTTTATGAGAATCTCTTCAAATTGAAATTGCAAAATTTTCAATCGTTTCCTGAAAGGAAGTGAACAACATCATGAGTAGAATACGACGTTTATTTGCGACGTTCTTCCAGTGAGCCACAGACCTCCTTTGCGGGTCAAATACGCGGCAAGCGGAAATTGGATGTTTTAAAAACTTCGCCAATTGTTATCATGGCGTTTGCAGCTTTTAATCGAGACACATGCTTGGCGCCAGGGTTGGGTGTCCTGTGCCTTGCCGCGTGATGAATCTAACAGCTTCGGGAGTGAAAGATTTTCAGAGTCTTATTTTTTCAAAGTTACACGTTTACAGTTCAAAACATCATTGCTTTTCACGTTTAATATCATCCTTTAGGGTAACACCGTTTAATTCGAGAATTTTACGTATTTGCTATGCCGTTATCTTCTCGTTTAATCTCGCTCACTTTAACCTGCGATCAGGCGAGGAGGGAAGGGGAAAAATTCTGAAAGCCCTCGAACACAGGGGCTTGTTTGTCATTACTGATAAGTGTCTCAATAAAAAAATCTTGAGCTGGCAAAGGTGAAAGCTACTCCCCTGCATAGGTGCTCATGTCTTCTCGGTATTTCCTGTTTAAATTGAACTATGCAAACTGATTATGATTGTTTTTTTTTTTTTTTTGAGATGGGGCCACTGACAACTTTCGTCGACTGCTAAGGGCGTCGGGCCGAATACGCAGGCGTGTTTTGGTTCTTGGTAGTAGTAAAATCGAACGCAAAAGAGGTGTAAAGATACCCGTATTCTTCACTCAGCTATGAATTTATTCACAAACGTAAGATGCAACACGACGTCGCCCCAGAGCGTCAACAGACAACCGGAGCGTCCGTAGCAGGTGATGCGCGAGTTAGAGCAACGCGCGAATACGGTATGTGGTGTTGTGTGAGTGAACGCAAATGTTTGTTCCTATCAACTGAGATTAGAGAGCTGGGGTGTAAAGCATCAGCCCATCGTCGTCAAAGCGAATCATGCAGCGAATGAAACTTTGACGCCTTGTAAAGCTTTTATGAAGCGCGAGGATTGTACGATTCCAGGACGATTGCTGTCTTCGTTCGATCCCATATTTACTAAGGTCTTATTTTGGAGAGAATAAAAGGAGGCATAACAATTTAGCGTCTCTCTACTCGTGCGTCCCAGCCTATGGGTATACCAAACTCACGTTACGAGAAAATCTCATAAGCGTTCTATGAGGCGAAATGTGACCCTTCAGTTACAAGCGACTGTTGAGAATTTGAGCACTTTATGAGTCACTGCGCGGGACAAAATATCTAAAATATCGTAGTTTCCCAACATTAAATAAGAGCGAATATCAATTTTTGTGCGATAACGTAAATAAAACAAACTCCCCTCTTGTGTATTCTTGTGTGGTTTTGGATGAAAGGTAGCGGTTTTGACCACGTATTATTCCCTTTCTGCTGTTGGATTTATGTACCGCACATATTACATAGTTTAGTGGCGATTTACAGCCTTGCTCGGCTCTCGTTCCTTGTTCACTAGCCTGCGTCGCAGACGAAATTCTTACATTTTATCTTCGACGTAGGCTACTCGTTCACAGGCTAGTAGAACTTTCAGCTGACCATCGCTGTTTCTCACGACTTAGTCGAGCATAAATCTGGGGTCAGTCGAGTGAAACTAAAGAAGGATGGCCTAAGAGAGAATGTGTGTCGAGGAGGCTGGACTGAGTTCATGTTCACTTATGGGTGCCTCTTCACTCATTACACAGGTCTGAACTGTAAGGGTCAGTCTCCACCCGGCAATGGCACTCTACACTGCACACAGGAAGTCAACAGCCAGGACGTCCGCTGTCAGCTGACGTGCAACCAGGGTTATGACGTCAAATACCTTGCCGCCGAATATTACGTGTGCCATGGGGACGGCAATTGGACCACTATACCGACATTTGCAGACATAAAATGGCCCCACTGCATAAAATATCGGTAAGAGAAAACTGTTCGTTGTCAAAGTGCTCCCGTCCATCTCCACATTATTTTAGCTACTCCAGGCTACAGTGGGACTTCGATTTAACGAAGTGCCCAGAGAATAGGGAAATTGGTTTGTTTTAGCGAGGTCCTTTTCTGTACATTTCAAAAGGTCGAGCTCAAGAATATCGTTCGTTATATCGCGGACTTCGTTATCTAAAGGTTCGTTATATGGAGGTTCCACTGCAGTCACTAACGCAGAAGCGAACGAAATGTGCTGATAATGTGAGGGGAAAAGAAGAGAGGGCAACCTAACTGTGTCTTTCCTCGCACGCCATATTTTCGTGGATGCCCTCAATCTTCACACCTGGGACAGTCTGTATTTTTCCTTTAAAAAAGTTTAAGTTATTGAGCAAAGGTTTGTTTACACCACTCTGGGCTTAAGAGCCTTGACTATGAATAATCTGTAAGTGCGATGATATATTTCTTTAGTGCTTACTCGACAATACCATTATCAAGACTCGATCAAACAGTCGCTCGTGATTCTGCCCTAGACCTCTTTTGGCGCCCGTCAGGCAGGCGAGTTGGATCCTTGTTGAATACGGCTGGGACGTATTTCCCGATATCGCACAAAATCTTTCACGCCTATTCAATACATTAGTTGTACAACACTATTATTTCGTTTCTTTAACTAATCGCGTCATGGCCATACTGTGAAATATATATAGCTTTTTATGTTTTTACTATATAATTGTAAAAAGTTTTAGTAATTATTTTCATGCACTAGAGATATCCTGAATGTGATATAATAAAGTTATCTTATCTTATCTTATCTTCAGACGGAGTGGGCCGGTGCCTTGAACAGGACTGAACCACGTGACATCATGATCGACTGGCAGGTGTCAAACTGATCACGCCAAACCATCAGCGAGAGCTCTCATTTGAGAAAAGTTGATATAGTAATGTATGATAGTGAATGACGAAGACATGGAAAAATAAATGTATGATTACTTTAGGGACCCAAACTGAATAAATAACTCATTCTGTGGTGACAAATCGTATGAAAATGTTCAAATAGGTGCGAATTTGTAGTGAGTGAGTGAGTGATATCTTTATTGTGCTGTACTCTCACAAGGGAGGTATTGGTCTCTTTACAATAAAGAGTCTAAAATTTTAACGACTTGTGAGTGAGTGAGTGAGTGAGTGAGCTAGTAAGTAGACGGCTCTTCATCTGTCACGAGCTGAAAAAAATGCTGAATATGCACAACTGAAATGTTGGAATTGATGACAGCCAGACGTATTTCAGTTGACGTGTGCTTTCCAAGCAAATTGTATTCGAGCCTTTCCAAAGGGAAAACAAACCGTGAAACAGTTACGTAACATACGTTTCTTTTGTGCACTGTATGCACTTGTTCATGATGTGACTACTACAGTCGTGGCCTGACACTTGCTAATTGAACCAGTCGTGTTTACGAGGTCATTGTAAGAATTTAGAGTCACATCACTTGAATAATGGCAAGGCCGCCTGTTCACAAGTGTTCGCCAACGCACAACCGTAGCTGCCTCTGGGATCGTTTGTGGAGCACCCTTATACAATATAAAAGAATCAAGTACCGCTCGCGGACGGAGGAACACTTTCTTTCATCCCTAAAAAGCGTAGATTATATTTCGTATCCTGCGAGGAACATAAAGACCTACAAAGAAATGAATGCCGGTCCAGGCGGTCTCTACCATATTGGATAGTGAATCTTGCTGGTAGCTTACCGCCAACCAGCAGGCAAGGAGACATGCAGTCGAGGCTGCTGCGCAGCATAGAGGCAGCGAAAGGACTAAAACTAGAGCGAACAGACCTGCACCAACGGGAGAAGACTCCGCTATTACGAACACAACGAATGAGATGAGAAATGTTGCGATGACGAATCCAACGAATCTCATGCAGGGGATTGACCCCGCCAGAACTGCAGTGCTCACAAACAGAGCGGTCTTCGCCTGGAGAACCTGAGGAGCCGTGACAAGCGCGAACCTCGCTTGCTGATTGGTTGTTGTCGTGGCTGCCAGTGATGAAGTACCTTTTCAGGTTTGTCATCTGGCAAGTGGAACCTGACCCGTCTGTGACAAGTATCAGTTGTGCTAGGGAAAAAAGGGAGTAATTCTACTTAAACAATCTCGACTGCTCGACCGTATTCCCTTCCCGGTAGAAAGAAACATAAGCGATTTCTGTGTCGACAACTTTCCCTCACCCCGACTTGGGTCTTTCCGCAGTGATCAAACGTAATGCAGTAGCAAAAGCCAGAGAATTCGGATTTAGTTTTACACAAGTGCCACAAGTGGCTGACATGCCACGTCACCAATCAACCTCTTTCCCAGAACAGACTGTTTTGTTTTAGGGATGACTTTTCAAGAAGCCAAGAAGCTCAGCTGCTCACCTCCCTGTTTTTCTATGTTAGTGTAATATATTACATCCAATGAGAACGTAAAGCTTGTGGGATGTGGCTGGACATCATTAGTTTCCAAAATTTAATAGATCTTCTGGTGGGGTGTACAGGTATATGAGGAGGTGGAGGGGGGGGGGGGGGAAATGAAGTTAATACCAAGAGCCTAATAGCTATTAGCTCTTTGGGTTAAATACCACCTTTAGGCTTACTGTATTACAATGCATGAAAGTTGGTGAGATTGGCTAAAATTTTTAATCACTACAACACATCTTGAGTGTTGGAAGAAAATATTGTTTACTGCAATTGTAGCTGTTGTTCCTGAGCTTCACAAGGTTATTAGCTAGCTAGCCTAACAAATAACCTCACTTCACCTTACCATTTGAGCCAAAATTTCCATCCTTCTTGTATACAACAGAGCACTTCTCGTCTCTATTTCGTATTCATGAATGACTTTAAAACGGAGATTCGTGGAACCAAGCCTTCCACATCCAAGGGCGGCATAACAATTTGCAATGCACGGCTGATAAATTGCAAGCTGTGTTCATACAACCTGTATCAATCCTGTGCTCATGGCAATAAGAAATAATTTCCCATGCTTCTTGGCATGCAATTTTCAGTTTTTCACATCCCAACACGAAAAGCTCATGAGGGGCCTATTTTCCATTTCACTTAGGAAAGACTTACAAACAATCAGGACTGGCTCACTGAAATATAATTTTATTCAGTTCTAGTCTCCCTGCCGGACACCTGATTTTGAAGTATCCATTCTAGTCACAACTTAGAACAACCTTAGCCTCCCCCACAGTGTTAATCCTCAGGGGGAGGGGGTTGTCCCTAGTTTCTAGCAGGTTAGTAACACTTAAAAGGCGAGTACAGCTTTATGTTAAAAATTGTGGCATGTTCCCAATAGAGTCGAACCTCGATTTTCCGGGTTTTTCGATTATCTGGACTTGCTTAGCTGGTCCCAGTTTTACATGAATATTAATTAGCCCTATTTAAGACCCGCAGCAGAACTTTTTCCCTTCAAATTAAGTAATGAAACTTTGGTTCAAACTGAATTTGTTTCGCTTCAAAAGATATATCTGTACCCGTTTTAAGCTCACGAGCCCCATACTAATGCAATACATTTCACTGAGCTCTGATTTGCTCAGTGTTCTTTGTTTCTAAGTGAAAATTCACGCTCCACTTGTTCAGTCATTCAGCCTTAATTTCGGCTCATTAATATTCATATTTTCGATTATCCAGACTCTTGAGCATCCAGACTATTCAGCTCACTCCCACGAGTCCAGATAATTGAGGTTCAACTGTACCAGCCTATTTGCTTCACAACATATTGTCTTCAATTATCATTTACAGAATGATATACTTTCTATGTGGCGAAAAGTTTACAGCCAGATATTGCAAGTAAGTTTCTATAAGTGTGGCAGGTGAAAAGAAAATACAATGGAAAGGAACCTTGCATGATTGCAAGAACTGAAGAGGAATGTTCTCTCACGAATCTCTTATTGCTGATAACAACCTCAGCCTCTAAGGCAATTTGGTCTAGTTTTGAATGGTAAAAAGTTCAATCGACGTCATATTTTCCTGGTAGTACTGGGTGGCCCTACTTGGACTGGAACCATAGTTTTGACTTTGTAACTGTTTTAATTTACTAGATATCGTACACTGGCGTTGGTAAGACACAGCTGCAGGGAGCAAATGACGGTCTCCTGTCAATCATGAAAGACGACCCAAACATTAAGATCACACAGGTAGGTAGCGTAACGTTTCTGGTCTCCCACTCGTATAGGAAAGAATATTTGTAGACAATTAAAATGGAAACTAAAGCAAATGAGTTAGTATGGTGTATTGTTAAGTGACTAATTTCCAAACGTTGCTCTCTGAAAACCACTGAATGAGGCAAGAGACTCCTGTTTGCATTTTATCGTTGTGTACATATTAACGTGATCTTCATCGTCATCATCATCATCATCATCATCATCATCATCATCATTATTATTAACTATTTCCGGCGAAAGATGAAGATACACTACATACTGACTCTAGAGTGCAGATAGCACACTACCAAACGAATGGCATGGT
The DNA here is from genome assembly GCA_016490735.1 of Pachyseris speciosa. Classification (NCBI taxonomy): domain Eukaryota; kingdom Metazoa; phylum Cnidaria; class Anthozoa; order Scleractinia; family Pachyseridae; genus Pachyseris; species Pachyseris speciosa. The sequence goes on from JAEMWC010000404.1 coordinate 615,882, forward strand.
ACACACAATCTTGTACTCCCTGAGCGCATTCGACTGAAAACACTTTTAAAAGCCACTAAAAGCTGAGACTTTTGCACGGAAAATGCTAGACTGCCTGCAGTCCCTTTCTGGATAAGCGAGAACGTAAGTCATCAACAATACACCGAGACTGGGCCGAGGAGTAAAAACGAGAAGAGACTAGGGACTGGGAGCCCGCCTCTATCAAAACTGTCCTGTTTGACTTCCGCAAGGCTTTTGACCTTATCGACCACCATATCCTAATTCAGAAGCTCGTTTCACACAACCTCCCCTGCGGAATATTTCACTGGATAGTGAGCTTCCTGACCTGTCGTCGCCAGCGACTGTTACTCGGAGTGGTGAGCCATTCCATCAGGGGTCCCACAGGGGAAAAACTTGGTCCCTGGTTGTTTATTATTATGACAAACGACCTCACCATCCCGGGCACAGACATATGGAAATACGTCGATGATTTAGATATTTCAGAAACAGTCGTGAAGTCGGAGGCCAGTGAAATACAGCAACCTGTTGACGAACTCGCGACGCAAACCTCTGCTGACAAGTTCCAACTGAATGAAACCAAGTGCAAGGAACTGCGTATTACATTCAGTCACTCTAGGAAGAAATTTGGTCAAATTAAGGTTAATGGTCAGGATTTAGAATGCGTGAAGCATGCTAAAATCTTAGGTTTGCAGATATCTTGGGATCCTACGTGCAATAACCACATATTAATTTTGAGATTGTAAAGAAAGTAAGCAAGCGCCTGTATTTTCTGTGCCAGCTTAAGCGATCACATGTCAAGTTGGAAGGACTTTTGCTCTTCTACTTCACTTGTATAAGTCCTGTCATTGAATACGCTTGCCCTGTTTATCATCACTGGCATTGCCTCCCGCAATACCTTTCATTTGATCTTGAGGGATGCCAGAGACGAGCATTGCGCATTATTGATCCAGTTCGTACGTGTGATGAAGCGCTTTCCATGACTGGGTTAGTCCCCTTACACGAGCGCCGCGAGCTCTTAAGTGATAAGCTTTTCAATTCCATCCTGTGTAATCCTTTGCACAAGCTGTATAGTTTACTTCCTCCTACGAGCGAGTGCGAGGTCGATTTAAGGAATAAGTGCGCTTTACCAATAAGGCAATGATATAAATATTCACCGTTTTCACTTTTGTTTTTAATCATGATTTTCAGATTTTAAGCCTTCATTTTATTGTCAAACTGTTATTTAACAAACAGCTACCAGAGAATTGTATAGGATTAATTGTATTACAACTGGATTGCTTTCTTTGTGTATTTGTTTGTTTGTTCGTGTGTTTCCGCAGTTGTGTTCTGGACACTACTTCACACATAAATAATGTCTCGAATAACAATATTCTGCTGGTTAAACAATTGGTCGTAATTGTATTCTTCAGGTTCGCAAAGATTGGACAGCGGTGATCAAAGTGGAAACAGAGGATCTCAATCAAATGCCGATAGTCGACTTCGCCCCGGGAGAATTTCTTACTTCAAATGAATTCGGGTTTGAAGTGGGTCCTATTTGTTTTAATTAGTTCTTCCTGTATCGCGATGACTTTGTTTCGTAAACTAACCTTCAAGGAAAACTATTAAAAAGTGGTGTTTCATTTCAGTTTGTTAGTTTAGTTCTGCAAAGTGTTCAAAGTAACTCACGGACTCATCCTTAGAAAAAGCGAGCGTGTCTTAGTGCAGCCCTTGAAACGCATGGGGACAAGAAACTGTGTTTCTCGCGTTTGTACTATACCTCAAGTAAAGGAGATGAACAGAAAAAATACGAATAAAGTAAACAGTTATTTGTCGCAGCGTTTAGTTGTAGTCAAGTGTTTATTGGATCTGTGAAAGGACTGGTGAGTAGCGAGTCTCATACATGGACTCTAGGAATAGAAATAACTCTTTCTAAAATATAAGCAACAAAATTAATATAGAATAAATTTTATTAAAGATTCTTTTCTGGAATTTTGTTGACCTCAGTTTTCACTTGAGTTAGTGTAGACGAGTAATACATTAATGTTCATAGAATTTTTTTCCTTTTTCAGTGAATAATTTCTAACTTTCTACATTTCTGCTATACCTGGGTGATGAACAGTATTTAAAACAATTCGAGAGCTGATAAACGGAACTAAACTCGCTGGAACTCTGAGGGTTTCCCAAAGCCCACTGTGGCTTGTAAGCTCGCTAGCCTTCTTCACAGTTGTGTTCACAATGAGCATAATTCAACAGTTCTTACAGGCAATGGCGCTCATTTTATACGAAGTAATGACTATATAGTAATTTGTCCAAACATAGTTTATACTGCTGACATACCCAGGCCAGTTGTTTACTTCCGTGACATTCAAATTTTTCGCGAGCGAAATGGCGACACGTATTGCGCGCTGAAGTGCTGGGGCTACGAGCTGACGAGATCATTTTTTTTTCTGACGGCTCAGAAATCGTTTTGGCATCATAACAACAGTAACTACTGAGTCCATCTCGGTCAATTGAAGTGCAACAACTAAGAAGAGAAAAGATGAAAGATATTTCAATGTCTTAAAGTGCATTAGATAGTTGACTGAAAACTTCATCAGTGAACTCGAACTGGAAGCTATTTGGGGGAATTTAAAATGTTCGTAATCCCAGTAAAATTTCTATAGTGAGGTCTTTAAACGGTGTTTTGCCTACATGAAGACTTTGTTTTTAAATATTCAAGTGTGTGATTAAAAGAGCGGTTCCAAATCATGACGCCTGAAGTAAACAAAACGCTTATAGAAGTCTCTCAAAAGTGACTGTAAGTCTAGAATCACTTTTTGAATTCCTTAGTATTAAATCAAAAATCATGTTAATCATGCTAAAATGAAAGAATTCAAGGGAACTTTAAATTGGCATTTTTGAAATGTTATTGCAACCAGGTTGACGTTAATGCGGCTTTTATATGCCCGCCGACAAAAGTTATAGGATAGACTGCAATACAACACGCGCTTAATTAACAGGTGGTTTTTTAAGTAAAATTACTAACGGATGGTGTCTAGCGGCTAGGTCTATAAGACACGCTACCGTGAAGAGAACGTTTTGCAACACAAAATGCTAATATCCCACAGGGAACCATGTTTGCGCAGCTCTGCTCTGTCTTCACCAGGTTGACGTTAATGCGGCTTGTATATGCCCGCCGACAAAAGTTATTGGATAGACTGTAATACAACACGCGCTTAATTAACAGGTTGTTTTTTTAAGTAGATTAACGGACGGTATCCAGCGGCTTGGTCTACAGGAGACGCTACCGTAAAGAGAACGTTTTGCAACACAAAATGCTATGTTATGAAGAACTTCTGAAGTGTCAACTTATCCCACAGAGATACCATGTTTGCGCAGCTCTGCTCTGTCTTCACAAACAAAATACATCTGAATATAACCGCAGACAAATTTCAGAGATGGCAATATAAGACCATGTAATAACTCACGGGTGTTTGATCATCTGGGCCGGGTTGCTCGAAAACCGATTAACCCTAATCCAAGATTAAAAATTAATCAAGGAGTTTATTTCTCTATCCACAAACGTTGTTCAATGCTGATATTCTGCAAAATTTTACATTAGAGGACGTCAATCCTGAAAGGCAAAAAGCAACAAAAGAAACTCTCATACAAAAGGTTAAAAACTGCAAGCAAAGTTGACGCTAATCCTAGATTAAGTGAATCGGCTTTCGAACAACCGGGCCCTGTTTGATTGGTGGATCGGTGAAATTTTCCAACGTCAGTCCCTTCGCCTTCGCTAATTCACGGCCAAAACTATAAAAATGAATTAAAGTTGGCAGGAGAATGACGTTAAGGTTTAAGAAAAAAAACATAAAACTGTCTTATCTCTTGTTGCAGCGAGAAAAAATGCGGAGAACTCAGTGGACGATTTGCATCTTAAATTGTAAAATTATGTGAGTTGGCATTTGGGAGAAAGGGGGCAACTATATCTCCACCTGTTTGAGAGGCAAATAGAAGTTGTAAAGGAATAACCAAATTCTATAGCTTTTGAAAGACATTTCTAACAATATTTACTTAATGAGCATTGTCTTTACTGTTGATGGTGAAAAAAAACGCGCATGAAAACAGGGTTGTTGATAACAGATTCAGTCACCTTGAATCCAGAAGGCTCTGGATTGTATGCGAGGCGGAGACTCGGTGGCCCAGCGGCAAATACAACCAGGATTTCCTTTCACAGATTGACGCCTCTCGAGTTACCACGTATGCTAAGGAAGTCTACGGCAGTTACAAGACACCACCTCATCACGACAGCACTGGATTCAAAAAGTCCAAGAACGATGTGTTTCAAAATCTTCTCTGTTCTCGTAGTCGTAATTGTAGCTGGTTTGTGTGCCAACGTCGACTTCAACAGTAAGTACTGGCCAACCTTTCTCAATGTTTATGTACGTTTTTCATTTAATTAACCTGATGACCACCAAGCTCAAATCCGGCGATGACTTGCACAGTGGTGGTTTTGCAGTGGTTGTAAATACGGTACACTCGCGATCTTGCCTCGTGGTTTTATACCGTCTGACGTGTTCACTCCGGTGCTTTACCTTCGATTATCCTTTATATCATTTAATTAAATACGTCCTCATTAATCAGGAAATAATTTTTGCCTGGCCATATCATGCCAACGGTTTCTGGTGGTCAAAGAGTCACTGAGAGTTTATTTGCGAGCCAGTAGTTCCTTGGAGATGACAGAAATTAAATAATTTAGTTTTCAAATGATAAAAATTTTCATGCGTGGACGTAGCGTGCGGTGGCACGCGTTTTGAGAGAGCGAAGTTCCCGTTTCCTATTTTTTTTCTCTAAAACAAATAATTATCGTAAATCTTCGATGAAGAAATAAGTACCGAAGACCTATGTCAGCCGCTATGTAATGACCAGAGGCAAACACAAGAGGGGAGCTCGTGGATCAACGGAAGAGAAGCAAACTTCGGCTAAACGCGCGAACGTGGAGGCAGAGAACATGGCGGCAGAAAATAGTTCCTTGACAACAAACTCCTCGAATGAATCTAGTCTGAGTGATCTGCGAGAAATGTTGGTGGACATTCAAATTACGGTGGTGGACATCCAACGGGAAAACAGGGGCATCAGCAGTGAGCTGAGGCAACTGAAAACAACGGTGAAAGAACAGAAAGATCAGGGGCACCCAACGACAAGTTTCGGTAGATATCTGTTCGGTGGAAAGTAATGCGCCTTGGGTTTTCGGCGTCGATTAAAGAGTGCACTCGGATTTTCGTAACTAAAACGCGGCCTAAAAGATTCGCAATTGGGAAATCATAGCCCCTAAGGTTTACGAAAAGGTCGTAATTGCTGTTTTTGGCAATCAAAAACGTCAGCTAGCATTTTTTGGAAAGAAAATAGTTCTATAGAAAGTTTTTCGTGGAAAGTTCATTTCAGCTTGCATTTTCTGAAAGGAAGATTATGTTCCCTAACATTATCGGGCAATTAAAATTTCAGCTAGGGAGTCCGAACCGAGGCACCCAACGACAACTTTCGGTAGATATCTGTTCGGTGCAGAGTAATTCGCCTTGGGTTTTCGGCATCGATTAAAGAGTGCACTCGGATTTTCGTAACAAAAACGTGGCCTAAAAGATTCGCAATTGGGAAATCATAGCCCCTAAGGTTTTCGAAAAGGTCGTAATTCCTGTTTATGGCAGTCAAAAATGTCAGCTAGCATTTTCGGAAAGAAAATAGTTCCCTAGAAAGTTCGTGGAAAGTTCATTTCAGCTTGCATTTTCTGAAAGGAAGATTATGTTCCCTAAAATTATCGGGCAATTAAAATTTCAGCTAGGGAGTCCGAACAGCTTATGAAAACATCACTTAAAACAGACTTCAAACACCATAGGGTACTTAAAAATGCCTTTCCACAGCTTTTGGTTGATTTGGCTCGTTGGGTGCCCCTGAAAGATGAAATAGCAAGACTAAAGATATTACTCGACAAGGCGACAAAAAGTCACGATGAAGCGGAAAGAGCTCTGGCAGCGGCAAAAAAAAAAACGTATCGACGAGCAGCAAGAGGAAATAATGGAATTATACGACTTACAGGACAATTTAGAACAGTATACTCGTAAGAATATTATGTAAATACACGGTGTGCCGGAGAGCGCTCACACATCAACAGAGGATGCTGTGTTGAAGGTAGCGGAGGCGTTGGAGATGTCAATTCAACTACAGGACATTGAAACATCACATAAATTAAACAGAAAAGGGATCAAACCCATAATCGTAAAATTCCTGAGCCACAAAGTTAAATCGAACCTGTATAGAGCGAAAGCAAAGCTGAAGAATGTAAAAATATCAAGCCTCTTCCATGGAACTTCTTACGCAACAACTGTTGAGGCAGAAAGAATCTTCCTTAACGAAAGGTTGACATCTTACCGGAGAAAAATTGTAAACAGAGCTAATGAAAAGCGAAAGAATGGAGAACTATTAAGTGTCTGGACATTGGATAGGAAGATATACGTAAACACCTCTCCTGAAGGTACGCCTATCCGGATAAATGAACTAGAAGACTTAGAGTGTCTTTAAAATGTCTGACAAGAAGTTTACCGAAACCAAAATGACAGTATTCAAAGCGTGGGGAACGGGACTTAGCTTGCTTTACCTAAGGAAGCTTAAAAAGCAACTTTGTTTGTAGTTAAACGTTGGAACTGTTTGTTTGTTTCTGTTACTGTTGCTATTTATTTCTCTTTTAATTTTATTTTCTGCAGTCTGCTTTTTGTCGGCTAAGCTATACAGGAGAACCTTAAATACGATATTCTGTCTTTAAATGTCCGTGGATTACGAGACCAATTAAAAAGGAGGAGCATTTTTTCGTACCTAAAAGATCATGCGGCAAAATTTTATCTTTTGCAAGAAACCTATTCGAATTCGAACGATGAATTGTATGGGAAAATGAGTAGGGAGGTGAAATGTTTTTTTCACATGGAACAGCGTACATCAAAGGTGTCTGCATTCTCCTACACCCAACAATGCAAAATAGAGCTCAGTATTCTTTTAGTAACAAGTCTGGAAGAATAGTACTAATTACTATCGTCCTAAAGGCGCTAAAATTATCTCTCTGTAACATATATGCACCCAATAACCAAACAGAACAATTAGAATTTCTGCAGGATTTAAACAATTGCCTCGTGGATAAATCGGAAATTTCAAATCTTGTTGTTGGTGGTGACTGGAATTGCACACTATCAAAAAAGGATAAAATAGGTGGATCAATCTGGAGGCCAACAAACTATAGAAATCTACTTATGACAACTATGGACATCTTCGATTTAGTAGATATTCAGAGATCTCGGCATCCACGACTCCGAAAATACACTTACGAATCAAGGTCTCTAAAAATTAAGATCCCGAATAGACTTTTTCTTGGTTGCAAAACATCTGGTTCAGTATGTAAAAAAAAAAGCGATATTTATCCTTCTATCGCACCAGATCATCAGGCAATTAACATTGCTTTGGTCTGTAGAAACAAAACACCCCTAAGCCCGGGACTTTGGAAATTCAATTACACCGTTTAAAGACGAAAGCTATGTGACCAAAGTTCGCGAAATCTACTCCGATGTTTGCATAGCATATGCCGACACAGAAGATAATAGGCTATTTTGGGAGATGATTAAGATAGAGATTAGAGCAGCAACTATTTCTTACGGCAAAAATAAAGCTAAATGAACGAATCGTAGAGAATCAGAAATCACACGTCAATTGGAAAATCTGGGCTGCATCGTTTGTAATAATTTTGTTTCGCCTGGTCTTGATGCTATTTTGCAGGAATACGAACACTTTAAAACAGAGCTTCAAACAATTTACGAAGACAAAGGGAGCGCGGCTATATTTAGATCGAAATGCCGCTGGTAGAAAAAGGTGAAAATTGACAAAATATTTTTTCAACCTTTTCAATACCTCTTACGAAACAAATGAACTCCCCATTTCACAACGTAGAGGAATTATCACTCTAATACCCAAAGACGACGGCTCTTTGATGGAACTTTCAAATTGCAGACTTGTCGCACTGCTTAACGTCGATTTCAAAATCGCGACCAAGGCGATACCAAAAAGAATCGAACCTCTGTTACCAAACCTCATACACTCTGATCAAACTAGTTTTATTAAAGGCAGATATATTGGTGAAAACATAAGATTAATTACCGATATAATGGAGCATACAAAAGCGCATAACATACCGGGTATCTTAGTATCGTTGGACTTTAAAAAAGCCTTTGATTCCCTCGAATGGTCTTTCATGATAAAATCACTGGAAGTCTTTAACTTTGGGCCAAGTATTCAAAGATGGATCACCACATTCTATGCAAACATCGATAGTGCTGTGATGAATAACGGGTTTCTAACTAACTGGTTTACACCTTTAAGAGGTGTGCGGCAGGGATGCCCTCTCTCCCCATACCTATTTATTCTCTCAGTGGTGATACTAGCCAACAAAATAAGACAAGATCCAAGCAAGGTAGGGATAAAGATATTAGGAAATGAAATCAAACTGAGCCAATTCGCGGACTATACAAATTTCTTCTGTGCAACTTAAATTCCTTGGAAAGCGCGTTTAAAACAGTAACAGTTTTTGGCAGGTTGACTGGTCTAAGTTTAAATGAAAAAAGTCCCAGGCAGTCTGGCTTGGGAAATGGCGAACAAACAAAACTACCCTTTTGCAATTAAAATGGTTACACAGCCCGGTTCGGATTCTGGGGATTCATGTTTCCTATGATAAAAAACAAAACAACGAACTAAATTCTTATATTAAAATACGAAAGCTCCAAACAAAGCTTGATATTTGGAGTGCAAGGAATCTTACATTATTCGGGAAAGCGATGATCATTAAGTCCCTGGGCCTCTCACAGCTGATATATCCGGCGTCAATTCTAGATATCCCGGATGATGTTATTTCTACAGTGATAACTAAATTATTCAGCTTCTTATGGAAAAACAAGAAGGATAGAATTAAACGGGTGGGGCTCTACCAGGATACGGTGAAGGGAGGAATACGCATGGTGGATACTCAAATAATGTTTAAGGCACTGAGACTATCATGGATCCCAAGGCTTCTGAAGAAGGGGAATTACAACTGGAAAACAATTCCTGATTATTACTTAAGAAACACAGGCGGCCTGAACTTCTTATTGAGATGTAATTACGATACAAAATACTTTCCCAACTTCCGCGGTTCTATAGAAATATTTTGGCTTACTTCAATGAACTTTAGATTCTATATGGTTATGATCAAGCACAAGACACAGTTTTATATAACAACAAAAAGATACTCGTTGCAAACAAGCCGGTGTTCAATAAAGAATGGTACATGAAGGGTATTCTGTCTATTCAAGACCATCTAGACCACGATGGTCAATTATTATCGTACCGTCAATTTATTAACAAGTACTCTTGTAAAATTAATTTTCTTTAATACTATCAGATTATCAGCACTATCCCAAAACTCCTTTTGATTAAAGGAAGGACCGCAGAACCAATTAGAAAAGAGCTTTACAACGGTAATGTTTCACTTTCCAGTTGAATGAATCAGTTCAATTACATCTAGATAACATCAAGACGAGAGACTTCTATAAACTACTTTTGGCAAAAACTTACACAGTGGACCATGCAGGTCCAAAGAAATGGAACAGAAATTTATCTCTGAGTGAGGAAAAGTGGGAAACAATTTTTACCTCCCTAAAAACGTCTGCAAAGAAACGAAGCTAAAGGAATTTCAATTCAAATTAATTCATCGAATTATAGTGACAAAAAAGGAACTGCATCGTTTTGGCATTAAGGAAAATGACAATTGTATACACTGTGATGAAAAAGATTCCATTGATCACACTTACAGAGATTGCCTCCCCATTCAAGTCTTCACAGAGAAAGTTATTCATTGGTTTAATACTGTAAATGGATCTCGATTCAACCCGTCTGCTGAAGAAAAGCTGTTTGGCATCCTTTCCGGATCATGCGAAAAACGCCTATGAACGAAATTTAATTATACTCTGCTTATCATGAGGTATTACATCTATACCAGCAAACTACACGATAAATTAATTCTCCTTCCAGATTTTATTACAAAAGCCCTTCTAAAGTACAAAGTGGAAGGCCTGCAATGAGGTACAAAAAATGTCTCCGCCTCCTCTAAAATAATAAATGAATAATAAGAATAAAATTGTTACCTTAAGCTTCACTGAACTGTACTGTACTGTATTGTATAACTTTAAATGTAGTAGTATTGTATTGCTGTAGCCAATTAATTCCAATATGTCAATACCGGATTTTATGTAAACAAGCATGACAGAAAGCGGAATAAAGAAAAATTAAAGGGAAAAAACTTTTCCTTTCACGTTCCATGTCCACTTAACATTTTCAGGCTTCATATCGAATAAGTGACTGCATTACATCATCAAGACGTTGTGCATATACCAGTCGATTTTCTGCCCTTATTTTTAAAAAGCTTGTACAAGTTTAAACAAAAGCACTCGAAATTGGTTCAATCTGAAAATCTGGCAAACTAAGGAAATTTCCATAGGAAAAATAAAGATAAGCATGAGGAGGATCATGTGGAATATCAAACGCACTTACGAACTGAAATCAATACGAATGATTCAAGTTAATGCAGGGGGAACGCTTTTTGCTTTTGTGGGTATGGAGGTAGTCTACGGCTGCAAATCCTTAACCCAACTTATCTGAGGATTAGAGGCCAGTTGACATGATAGTTCAAACCAATTTTAGCCTTACCGTGTAAGCTCATCGCAAAGTTCGGGGAGGGGGAGGGGCTATCCTCTACATTATCACCCTGTGGGGTGGGGCAGTTGTGAAATCAATTTTTTGCGAATTTGGACTCCTTTAAAGGTCGGGTGCTAATTTGCTCCTCAGACCTGGAATATCATTGAATTCTCGGATAGCAATATAATCTGCGCTACCTTGAGACTTTGATGTAATTCGTCTACTCCTTCATGCCCTAAATTTTGCTTCATCTATTCATGTTTATAAAGACCGTAACGATGACAACAAAAATCTGAACTATGAGATATCAAACCCCAAGACGCAAAAAAGAAATTGTCCACTACATGCTATGAGGCGAAACGTACATATTCAACCCGCAAAAAGGAACACCGCATTCTCCTCTTCAAACTCCGGAAAATGAGGCTCCGGGCGACTTCTACCTTTCCGTGATTTATATTTCAAGCAAACTATAGCGGTCATGGACAAAGGGAGAGCATTAAGCAGTGTAAAGTCGGAGCTGAGCTTTGTCTGTTTATCTTTTGTAACCCTGACTTAACATTCCACTATTCCAGTAGGCTGAACCCACTCTTTGGATGACACCTTGGAATGTGGATACGGGAAAGACAGCTACAGACATTCAGTCTCCCTCGCTGTGATTTTTTTCTTATGAGAATCTCTTCAAATTGAAATTGCAAAATGTTCAATCGTTTCCTGAAAGGAAGTGAACAACATCGTGAGTAGAATACAACGTTTATTTGCGACGTTCTTCCAGTGAGTCACAGACCTCCTGTGCGGGTCAAATACGCCGCAAGCGGAAATTGGATGTTTTTAAAACTTCGCCAGTTGTTATCATAGCGTTTGCAGCTTTTAATCGAGACACATGCTTGGCGCCAGGATTGGGGTTCCTGTGCCTTGCCGTGTCATGAATATAACAACTTCGCAAGTGAAAGATTTTCAGTCTTATTTTTTCAAAGTTACACGTTTACAGTTCAAAACATCATTGCTTTTCACTTTTCATATCATCCTTTAGGGTAACACCGTTTAATTCGAGAATTTTACGTATTTGCTATGCCGTTATCTTCTCGTTTAATCTCGCTCACTTTAACCTGCGATCAGGCGAGGAGGGAAGAGGAAAAATTCTGAAAGCCCTCGAACACAGGAGCTTGTTTGTCATTACTGATAAGTGTCTCAATAAAAAAATCTTGACTTGGCAAAGGTGAAAGCTACTCCCCTGCATAGGTGCTCATGTCTTCTCGTATTTCCTGTTTAAATTGAACTATGCAAACTGATTATGATTGCTCTTTTTTTTTTTTGAGATGGGGCCACTGACAACTTTTGTCGACTGCTAAGGGCGTCGGGCCGAATGCGCAGGCTGTGTTTTGATTCTTAGTAGTGAAGTCGAACGCAAAAGAGGTGTAAAGATACCCGTATTCTTCACTCAGCTATGAATTTATATATTCACAAACGTAAGATGCAACACGACGTCGCCCCAAAGTGTCAACAGATAACCGGAGCGTCCGTAGCAGGTGATGCGCGAATTAGAGCAACGCGCGAATACGGTATGTGGTGTTGTGTGAGTGAACTCAAATGTTTGTTCCTATCAACTGAGATTAGAGAGCTGGCTTGTAAAGCATCAGCCCATCGTCGTCAAAGCGAATAATGCAGCGAATGAAAAACGGGTTGGTAAATTTTGACGCCTTGTAAACCTTTTATAAAGCGCGAGGATCGTACGATTCCACGACCATTGCTGTCTTCGTTCGATCCCATATTTACTAAGGTCTTATTTTGGAGAGAATAAAAGGAGGCATAACAATTTAGCGTCTCTCTACTCGTGCGTCCCAACCTATGAGTATACCAAACTCACGTTACGAGAAAATCTCATAAGCGTTCTATGAGGCGGAATGCGACCCTTCAGTTACATGCGATTGTTGAGAATTTGAGCACTTTATGAGTCACTGCGCGGGACAAAATATCTAAAATATCGTAGTTTCCCAACATTAAATAAGAGCGAATATCAATTTTTCTGCGATAACGTAAATAAAACAAACCCCCCTCTTGTGTACTCTTGTGTGGTTTTGGATAAAAGGTAGCGGTTTTGACCTCGTATTATTCCCTTTCTGCTGTTGGATTTATGTACCGCACATATCACATAGTTTTATGGCGATTTACAGCCTTGCTCGGCTCTCGTTGCTTGTTCACTAGCCTGCGTCGCAGACGAAATTCTTACATTTTATCTTCGACGTAGGCTACTTGTTTACAGGCTAGTAGAATTTTCAACTGACCCATCGCTGTTTCTCACGACTTAGTCGAGCATAAATCTGGGGTCAGTCGAGTGAAACTAAAGAAGGATGGCCTAAGAGAGAATATGTGTCGAGGAGGCTGGACTGAGTTCATGTTCACTTATGGGTGCCTCTTCACTCATTACACAGGTCTGAACTGTAAGGGTCAGTCTCCACCCGGCAATGGCACTCTACACTGCACACAGGAAGTCAACAGCCAGGACGTCCGCTGTCAGCTGACGTGCAACCAGGGTTATGACGTCAAATACCTTGCCGCCGAATATTACGTGTGCCATGGGGACGGCAATTGGACCACTATACCGACATTTGCAGACATAAAATGGCCCCACTGCATAAAATATCGGTAAGAGAAAACTGTTCGTTGTCAAAGTGCTCCCGTCCATCTCCACATTATTTTAGCTACTCCAGGCTACAGTGGGACTTCGATTTAACGAAGTGCCAAGAGAATAGGAAAATAGGTTTGTCCTGTTTTTGTACATTTCAAAAGGTCGAGCTCAAGAATATCGTTCGTTATATCGCGGACTTCGTTATGTAGAGGGTCGTTATATCGAGGTTCCACTGCAGTCAGTCACGCAGAAGCGAACGATATGTGCTGATAATGTGAGGGGAAAAGAAGAGGGCAACCTAACTGTGTCTTTCCTCGCACGCCATATTTTCGTGGATGCCCTCAATCTTCACACCTGGGACAGTCTGTATTTTTCCTTTAAAAAAGTTTAAGTTATTGAGCAAAGGTTTGTTTACACCACTCTGGGCTTAAGAGCCTTGACTATAATAATCTGTAAGTGCGATGATATATTTCTTTAGTGCTTACTCGACAATACCATTCTCAAGACTCGATCAAATAGTCGCCCTAGACCTCTTTTGGCGCTGGTCAGGCAGGCGAGTTGGATCCTTGTTGAATACGGCTGGGACGTATTTCCCGATATCGCACAAAATCTTTCAAACCTATTCAGTACATTAGTTGTACAACACTATTATTTCGTTTCTTTAGCTAATCGCGTCATGGCCATGCTGTGAAATATATATAGCTTTTTATGTTTTTACTATATAATTGTAAAAGTTTTAGTAATTATTTTCATGCACTAGAGATATCCTGAATGTGATATAATAAAGTCATCTTATCTTATCTTATCTTCAGACGGAGTGGGCCGGTGCCTTGAATAGGGCTGAACCACGTGACATCATGATCGACTGGCAGGTGTCAAATTGATCACCCCAAACCATCAGCAAGAGCTTTCATTTGAGAAAAGTTGATGTAGTAATGTATGGTAGTGAATGACGAACACATGGAAAAATAAATGTATGATTACTTAAGGGACTCAAACTGAATAAATAACTCATTCTATGGCGACAAATCGTATGAAAATGTTCAAGTAGGTGCGAATTTTTAGTGAGTGAATATATCTTTATTGTGCTGTACTCTCACAAGGGAGGTATTGGTCTCTTTACAATAAAGAGTCTAAACTTTTAACGACTTGTGAGTGAATGAGTGAGTGAGTGAGTGAGTGAGTGAGTGAGTGAGTGAGTAGTGAGTGAGCGAGTAAGTAGACGGGCTCTTCATCTGTCACGAGCTAAAAAAATGCTGAATATGCACAACTGAAATGTTAGAATTGATGACAGCCAGACGTATTTCAGTTGACGTGTGCTTTCCAAGCAAATTGTATTCAAACCTTTCCAAAGGGAAAACAAACAGTGAAGCAGTTACGTAACATACGTTTCTTTTGTGCACTGTATGCACTTGTTCATGATGTGACAGCACAGAAACTACTACAATCGTGACCTGACACTGACTAAATGAACCAGTCGTGTTTACGAGGTCATTGTAAGAATTTAGAGTCACATCACTTGAATAATGGTAAGGCCGCCTGTTCACAAGTATTCGCCAACGCACAACCGTAGCTGCCTCTGGGATCGTTTGTGGAGCACCCCTATACAATATAAAGAATCAAGTACCGCTCGCGGACGGAGGTACACTTTCTTTCATCCCTAAAAAACGTAGATTATATTTCGTATCCTGCGAGGAACATAAAGACCTACAAAGAAATGAAAGGCGATCTAGGCGGGCTCTACCATATTGGATAGTGAAGCTTGCAGGTAGCTTACCACCCACCAGCATGCAAGGAGACATGCAGTCGAGGCTCCTGCGCAGCATAAAAGGCAGCGAAAGGACTAGAACTAGAGCGAACAGACCTGCACCAACGAGAGAAGACTCCGCTATTATAAAAACAACGAATGAGATGAGAAATGTTGCGATGACGAATCCAACGAATATCATGCAGGGGATTGACCCCGCCAGAACTGCAGTGCTCACAAACAGAGCGGTCAGCGGTCTTCGCCTGGAGAACCTGAGGAGCTGTGACAAGCGCGAACCTCGCTTGCTGAATTGTTGTCGTCGTGGCTGCCAGTGATGAAGCACCTTTTCAGGTTTGTCATCTGGCAAGTGGAACCTGACCCGTCTGTGACAAGTATCAGTTGTGCTGTCAAGGCTGCTGATACCTTGAATGTTGTACGTTACAACCTAGGGGAAAAAGGGAGTAATTCTACTTAAACAATCTCGACCGTATTCCCTTCCCGGTAAAAAGAAACATAAGCGATTTCTGTGTCGACAACTTTGACGTTCTCTCACCCCGACTTGGGTCTTTCCGCAGTAATCAAACGTAATGTAGTAGCAAAAGCCAGAGAATTCGGATTTAGTTTTACACAAGTGCCACAAGTGGCTGACATGCCACGTCACCAATCAACCTCCTTCCCAGAACAGACTGTTTTGTTTTAGGGATGACTTTTCAAGAAGCCAAGAAGCTCAGCTGCTCACCTCCCCTTCCCTGTTTTTCCATGTCAGTGTGATATATCACATCACTAGTTTCTAAAATTTAATAAATCATCTAGTAGGGTATACAGGTATAGGAGGAGAATGGAGGGGGGGGGGGGGGGAGGGGTTGGGGTTGGGGGTAAAATGAAGTTAATACCAAGAGCCTAATAGTTATTAGCTCTTTGGGTTAAATACCACCTTTAGTATTACAATGCATGAAAGTTGGTGATTACAATGCATGAAAGTTGGTAAGATTGACTAAAATTGTTAACCACTACAAGACATCTTCAGTGTTGGAAAAAAATATTGTTTACTGTAATTGTAGCTGTTGTTCCTGAGATTAACAAGGTTATTAGCTAGCCAGCCTAACAAATAACCTCACTTCACCTTACCATTTGAGCCAAAATTTCCATTCTTCTTGTATACAACAAAGGCACTTCTCGTCTCTATTTCGTATTCATGAATGACTTTAAAACAGAGATTCGTGGAACCAAGCCTTCCACATCCAAGGGCGGCATCACAATTTGCAATGCACGGCTGATAAATTGCAAGCTGTGTTCATACAACCTGTATCAATCCTGTGCTCATGGCAATAAGAAATAATTTCCCATGCTTCTTGGCATGCAAATTGAGTTTTTCACATCCCAACACGAAAAGCCCATGAGGGGCCTATTTTCCATTCCACTTAGGAAAGACTCACAAACAATCAGACTTGTTCACTGAAATATAATTTTATTCAGTTCTAGTCTCCCTGCCGGACACCTGATTTTGAAGTATCCATTCTAGTCACAACTTAAACAACCTTAGCCTCCCCGACAGTGTTACTTCTCAGGGGGAGGGGTTGTCCCTAGTTTCTAGCATGTGAGTACCACTTAAAAGGCGAGTACAGCTTTATGTTAAAATTGTGGCATGTTACCAATAGAGTCGAACCTCGATTATCCGGGTTTTTCGATTATCTGGACTTGCTTAGCTGGTCCCAATTTTTCATGAATATTAATTAGCCATATTTAAGACCCGCAGCAGAACTTTTTTCCTTCAAATTGAGTAATGAAACTTTGGTTCTAACTGAATTGTTTCGCTTCAAAACACATATCTGTACCCGTTTGAGCTCACGAGCCCCATACTAATGCAATACATTTCACTGAGCTCTGATTTGCTCAGGTGTTCTTTGTTGCTAAGTAAAATTTCACGCTCCACTTGTTCAGTCATTCAGCTTTAGTTTTGGCTCAATAATATTCATATTTTAGATTATCCAGACTCTTGCCATATTTAACCTTGCCATTATTTAAGACCCGCAGCAGAACTTTTTTCCTTCAAATTGAGTAATGAAACTTTGGTTCTAACTGAATTGTTTCGCTTCAAAACACATATCTGTACCCGTTTTGAGCTCACGAGCCCCATACTAATGCAATACATTTCACTGAGCTCTGATTTGCTCAGGTGTTCTTTGTTGCTAAGTAAAATTTCACGCTCCACTTGTTCAGTCATTCAGCTTTAGTTTTGGCTCAATAATATTCATATTTTAGATTATCCAGACTCTTGATCATCCAGACTATTCAGCTCCCTCCCCACGAGTCCAGATAATCGAGGTTCAACTGTACCAACCTATTTGCTTCACAACATATTGTCTTCAATTATCATTTACACAATGATATACTTTCTATGTGGCGAAAAGTTTACAGCCAGATATTGCAAGTAAGTTTCTATAAGTGTGGCAGGTGAAAAGAAAATACAATGGAAAGGAACCTTGCATGATTGCATAAACTGAAGAGGAATGTTCTCTCACGAATCTCTTATCACTGGCTGATAACAACCTCAGCCTCCCAGTCATTCTCAGGGGAGTCATATTTCTCCTCTTCCCTCCTTGTGAGGAGGGGAAATATGACTCCCTAAAAACGACTGCATGGGAGGCTAATAACAACCTCTACAAATCAAAATGCTTTTCCACTCCTTGTTCCAGTTATAGCTGTTTGAGGACTACAATGGAATTTAAACTGAGTTTACGATACATGAGATAATCATCGGCAGCTCAGAAATTTATTAACCCTTTGACAACCAATTTATTGCAACATTTTTTAGTAAAATTTTTGGTGATAATTAGTCTGGATGACTAATCTTCTCCATTTAAGGAGTTGCGATGGAAATAACAGCGGTCTTGTGTCACTGTGGGCTGACTCTAAGGGTTTGACGTCATTCACATTAGCGGCTGTTGTTCGTTTACCGAGTCAACAAACTTGATTGTGGTAAATTTGCCGCTTTATAAGTGTTTTTCGAGCTATTTTCCTCCACAAAGCCCCCAGGCTGGCACCATTAAGCTGGAATGTGGGTAAAGCAAGCTTTGAAAGAAGCCAGAGGTGAGAGACGGTTTCTTGTTGAATGAGACGCTAACTATGCTTCGTAGCCAATATGGCGGTGGATAGACGAAGCTGTCTCTCTAATAACTTTGTGGAAGGATTCCAGGACCTACCAAGGCAATTTGGGCTAGTTTTGAATGGTAAAAAGTTTAATCGACGTCATATTTTCCTGGTAGTACTGGGTGGCCCTACTTGGAAATAAGGAATGGAAGGGTTCTATGTTCGTGGAATAGTTGACTTTCCCAGAATGCTTTTGGGTGTGAACAAGACAACTTGTGATACGCGAGATTGGCTCCAATAAAATGGGTAAAGCGTGGCCCGCAGAAAAACTGAGAGGAAAATTTCCATCCAGATGCCAAGGTCTGGCCTTTAGTTTGCTGTAAATGTAAAATTTTGATTTTTGGGCAATGTTTTTTGTTAAAAAGTTGACCACGAAAATGTGTAAGTTTTGGTGTTGTTCTTTGGTCAAAAGACTGGCATTTTAAGTTTTGTTGCCAAGTAAAGTGTGCTTTACGGCGGAATTCGGGTATTGTTGTCGGTTTTTTTGGATTTCATCGCGCAGAATTCGTTTGTTTTCCATGAAATTTACTTGCTGTGCGAAATATTTGATAAATCCGGCATAAAAAAATGCGCATCCAGCACAGGTGGGATATGATTGGTCAACTGATTTAGCTTTGGGAATACTAGAGTCCCTTCGCCGAAATCCACAACTGTCAATCAAACGTCAAGATGAGCAGAGTAAATTTTCAAGGTGCGATATGTGAACAATAACACTAAAGATTAAAGGGCGGAACGCTCTCTTTATTGAAAGTGTCTTGGCAAGCAAATTGTTTTGTTGATATTTCTATTTGGTTCAACAGATCATCAGAACAGAAGTGTTTTAGAAAAGGGCGTGGAAAGATTTAGTTAGTTCAAACGTCGAACTTCACATATGTATGCCGAATCTAATGCAAACGAAAAAATCTTTAGTTTTCCGTCATTTGCATTAGATTCGGTACATGTGAAGTTCGACGTTTGGACCGAGCCTTAACGCTTATTCCTCATGCTTTATCCGTTACTACCAGTTCCGAGCTACCGTCAAGGGCCAACTTTTTTCCGCGCTGTTACACACTTAAAACATTTGTCTAGACAAATTGTTGCGTTTTTGAGCGTGAACGTGTCAAATTTTGACAGCTTCGCCTCAATTGCGGAGATGTCAAAATTTGTCAAAAGTTGGCCGTTCACGGTAGCTCGAAATGGTAGTAACGGTTACCCAGGCAATCTGAAATAAATCAGAGCAATATGTAGATAGCCGATCGATGCTAAGCACTTTTTCGTTCATTGCCGGTTGTCTACTCAGCCTCATCAAAGTCTCTTTCATTTTGTGTCTTTTGTCTGTGATTTTGCCGACCTGTGCCAAAACGAACTCCCGGTGTCCCAGTGGGAACGCCTTTTGATTGTTGAAAATAATAATTCAATTTTCGATCCGTTGGAATAGACTCAGTTCATGGTTACTGCCCAGCCTCATCAGCGCGAAAGGTCACGGTAAAATTTCGCCTCCTTGACAATGAGCATAATTCAACAGTTCTTACAAGCAATGGCGCTCATTTTATACGAAGTAATGACTATATAGTAATTTGTCCAAACATAGTTTATACTGCTGACATACCCAGGCCAGTTGTTTACTTCCGTGACATTCAAATTTTCGCGAGCGAAATGGCGACACGTATTGCGCGCTGAAGTGCTGGGGCTACGAGCTGACGAGATCATTTTTTTTTTCTGACGGCTCAGAAATCGTTTTGGCATCATAACAACAGCAACTACTGAGTCCATCTCGGTCAATTGAAGTGCAACAACTAAGAAGAAAAAAGATGAAAGATATTTCAATGTCTTAAAGTGCAGAAGATAGTTGACTGAAAACTTCATCAGTGAACTCGAACTGGAAGCTATTTGGGGGAATTTAAAATGTTCGTAATCCCAGTAAAATTTCTATAGTGAGGTCTTTAAACGATGTTTTGCCTACACGAAGACTTTTGCTTTTTAAATATTCAAGTGTGTGATTAAAAGAGCGGTTCCAAATCATGCCGACTGAAGTAAACAAAACGCTTATAGAAGTCTCTCAAAAGTGACTGTAAGTCTAGAATCACTTTTTGAATTCCTTAGTATTAAATCAAAACACCATGTTAATCATGCTAAAATGAAAGAATTCAAGAGAACTTAAAATTGGCATTTTTGAAATGTTATTGCAACCAGGTTGACGTTAATGCGGCTTTTATATGCCCGCCGACAAAAGTTATAGGATAGACTGCAATACAACACGCGCTTAATTAACAGGTGTTTTTTTAAGTAAAATTACTAACGGATAGTGTCTAGCGGCTAGGTCTATAAGACACGCTACCGTGAAGAGAGCGTTTTGCAACACAAAATGCTAATATCCCACAGGGAAACCATGTTTGCGCAGCTCTGCTCTGTCTTCACCAGGTTGACGTTAATGCGGCTTGTATATGCCCGCCGATAAAAGTTATTGGATAGACTGTAATACAACACGCGCTTAATTAACAGGTTGTTTTTTTAAGTAGATTAACGGACGGTATCCAGCGGCTTGGTCTACAGGAGACGCTACCGTGAAGAGAACGTTTTGCAACACAAAATGCTATGTTATGAAGAACTTCTGAAGTGTCAACTTATCCCACAGAGATACCATGTTTGCGCAGCTCTGTTCTGTCTTCACAAACAAAATACGTCTGAATATAACCGAAGACAAATTTCAGAGATGGCAATATAAGACCATGTAATAACTCACGGGTGTTTGATCATCTGGGCCGGGTTGCTCGAAAACCGATTAACCCTAATCCAAGATTAAAAATTAATCAAGGAGTTTATTTCTCTATCCACAAACGTTGTTCGATGCTGATATTTGCAAAATTTTACATTAGAGGACGTCAATCCTGAAAGGCAAAAAGCAACAAAAGAAACTCATACAAAAGGTTAAAAACTGCAAGCAAAGTTGACGCTAATCCTAGATTAAGTGAATCGGCTTTCGAACAACCGGGCCCTGTTTGATTGGTGGATCGGTGAAATTTTCCAACGTCAGTCCCTTCGCCTTCGCTAATTCACGGCCAAAACTATAAAAATGAATTAAAGTTGGCAGGAGAATGACGTTAAGGTTTAAGAAAAAAAAACATAAAACTGTCTTATCTCTTGTTGCAGCGAGAAAAAATGCGGAGAACTCAGTGGACGATTTACATATTTAATTGTAAAATTATGTGAGTTGGCATTTGGGAGAAAGGGGGCAACTATATCTCCACCTGTTTGAGAGGCAAATAGAAGTTGTAAAGGAATAACCAAATTCTATAGCTTTTGAAAGACATTTCAAACAATATTTACTTAATGAGCATTGTCTTTACTGTTGATGGTGGAAAAAAAACGCGCATGAAAACAGGTGTTGATAACAGATTCAGTCACCTTGAATCCAGAAGGCTCTGGATTGTATGCGAGGCGGAGACTCGGTGACCCAGCGGCAAATACAACCAGGATTTCCTTTCACAGATTGACGCCTCTCGAGTTACCACGTATGCTAAGGAAGTCTACGGCAGTTACAAGACACCACTTCATCACGACAGCACTGGATTCAAAAAATCCAAGAACGATGTGTTTCAAAATCTTCTCCTTTCTCGCAGTCGTAATTGTAGCTGGTTTGTGTGCCAACGTCAACTTCAACAGTAAGTACTGGCCAACCTTTCTCAATGTTTATGTACGTTTTTCATTTAATTAACTGACCTGATGACCACCTAGCTCGAATCCGGCGATGACTTGCACAGTGGTGGTTTTGCAGTGGTTGTAAATACGGTACACTCGCGATCTTGCCTCGTGGTTTTATACCGTCTGACGTGTTCACTCCGGTGCTTTACCTTCGATTATCCTTTATATCATTTAATTAAATACGTCCTCATTAATCAGGAAATAATTTTTGCCTGGCCATATCATGCCAACGGTTTCTGGTGATCAAAGAGTCACTGAGAGTTTATTTGCGAGCCAGTAGTTCCTTGGAGATGACAGAAATTAAATAATTTAGTTTTCAAATGATAAAAATTTCATGCGTGGACGAGCGTGCGGTGGCACGCGTTTTGAGAGAGCGAAGTTCCCGTTTTTTTTTCTTTTGTTTTTCTCTAAAACAAATAATTATCGTAAACCTTCGATGAAGAAATAAGTACCGAAGACATATGTCAGCCGCTATGTAATGACCAGAGGCAAACACAAGAGGGGAGCTCGTGGATCAACGGAAGAGAAGCAAACTTTGGCTAAACGTGCGCACCTGGAGGCAGAGAACATGGCGGCAGAGAATAGTTCGTTGACACCAGACTCCTCGGATGAACCTAGTCTGAGTGACCTGCGAGAAATGTTGGTGGACATTCAAATTACGGTGGCGGACATCCAACGGGAAAACAGGGGCATCAGCAGTGAGCTGAGGCAACTGAAAACAACGGTGAAAGAACAGAAAGATCAGGGGCACCCAACGACAAGTTTCGGTAGATATCTGTTCGGTGGAGAGTAATTCGCCTTGGGTTTTCGGCGTCGATTAAACTGAGAGTGCACTCGGATTTTCGTAACTAAAACGCGGCCTAAAAGATTCGCAATTGGGAAATCATAGCCCCTAAGGTTTTCGAAAAGGTCGTAATTGCTGTTTTTGGCAATCAAAAACGTCAGCTTGCATTTTCGGAAAGAAAATAGTTCCCTAGAAAGTCCGTGGAAAGTTTATTTCAGCTTGCATTTTCTCAAAGGAAGATTATGTTCCCTAACATTTTCGGGCAGTTAAAATTTCAGCTTGGGATCCAAACAGATGAAATTCTTCTAGCTTGTGAAAATATCACTTAAAACAGACTTCAAACACCATAGGGTACTTAAAAATGCCTTTCCACAGCTTTTGGTTGATTTGGCTCGTTGGGTGCCCCTGAAAGATGAAATAGCAAGACTAAAGATATCACTCGACAAGGCAACAAAAAGTCACGATAAAGCGGAAAGAGCTCTGGCAGCGGCAAAAATAAAAACGTATCGACGAGCAGCAAGAGGAAATAATGGAATTATACGACTTACAGGACAATTTAGAACAGTATACTCGTAAGAAAATTCTGGAAATACACGGTGTGCAGGAGAGCGCTGACACAACAACAGAGGATGCTGTGTTGAAGGTAGCGGAGGCCTTGAGATGTCATTTCAACTACAGGACATTGGAATATCTCATAAATTAAACAGAAAAGGGATCAAACCCATAATCGTAAAATTCCTGAGCCACAAAGTTAAATCGAACCTGTATAGAGCGAGAGCAAAGCTGAAGAATGTAAAAATATCAAGCCTCTCCACGGAACTTCTTATGCAACAACTGTTGAGGCAGAAAGAATCTTCCTTAACGAAAGGTTGACATCTTACCGGAGAAAAATTGTAAACACAGCTAACGAAAAGCGAAAGAATGGAGAACTATTAAGTGTCTGGACATTGGATAGGAAGATATACGTAAACACCTCTCCTGAAGGTACGCCCATCCGGATAAATGAACTAGAGGACTTGAGTGTCTTTAAAATGTCTGACAAGACGTTTACCGAAACCAAAATGACAGTATTCAAAGCGTGGGGAACGGGACTTGCCTTGCTTTACCTAAGGAAATTTAAAAAGCAACTTTGTTTGTAGTTAAACGTTGAAACTGTTTGTCTGTTTCTGTTACTGTTGCCATTTATTTCTCTTTGAATTTTGTTTCTATACTGTGTCGCCTTTTTGCTGCTTTTTGCCTAAGTTATGCAGGAGAATCTAAAATACGATATTTTGTCTTTAAATGTCCGTGGATTACGAGACCAATTAAAAAGGACGAGCATTTTTTCGAACTTAAAAGATCATGCGGCAAAATTTTATTTTTTGCAAGAAACCTATTCGAATTCGAACGATGAATTATATGGAAAAATGAGTGGGGAGGTGAAATGTTTTTTTCACATGGAACAACGCACAGCAAAGGTGTCTGCATTCTCCTACACCCAAGAATGCAAAATAGAGCTGAGTATTCTTTTAGTAACAAGTCTGGAAGAATAGTACTAATTACTATCGTCCTAAAGGCGCTAAAATCTCTCTGTAACTATGCACCCATAACCGAACAATTAGAATTTCTGCAGGATTTAAACAATTGCCTCGTGGATAAATCGGAAATTTCAAATCTTGTTGTTGGTGGTGACTGGAATTGCACACTATCAAAAAAGGATAAAATAGGTGGATCAATCTGGAGGCTAACAAACTATAGAAATCTACTTATGACAACTATGGACATCTTCGATTTAGTAGATATTCAGAGATCTCGGCATCCACGACTCCGAAAATACACTTACGAATCAAGGTCTCTAAAAATTAAGATCCCGAATAGACTTTTTCTTGGTTGCAAAACATCTGGTTCAGTATGTAAAAAAAAAAGCGACATATATCCTTCTTTCGCACCAGATCATCAGGCAATTAACATTGCTTTGGTCTGTAGAAACAAAACACCCCTAGCCCGGACTTTGGAAATTCAATAACACCCTGCTTTGACGAAACGAAAGTGCAAAGTTCGAAAGTTCGAAATCTACTCCGATGTTTGCATAGCATATGCCGACACAGAAGATAATAGGCTATTTTGGGAGATAATTAAGAGAGAGATTTGAGCAGCAACTATTTCTTACAGCAAAAATAAAGCTAATGAACGAATCGTAGAGAATCAGAAATCACACGTCAATTGGAAAATCTGGGCTGCATCATTTGTAATAATTTTGTTTCGCCTGGTCTTGATGCTATTTTGCAGGAATACGAACACTTTAAAACAGAGCTTCAAACAATTTACGAAGACAAGGGGAGGGCGGCTATATTTAGATCGAAATGCCGCTGGGTAGAAAAAGGTGAAAATTAACAAAATATTTTTTCAAGCTTTTCAATACCTCGTACGAAACAAATACACTCCCCATTTCACAACGTAGAGGAATTATCACTCTAATACCCAAAGACGACGGCTCTTTGATGGAACTTTCAAGTTGCAGACTTGTGACACTGCTTAACGTCGATTTCAAAATCGCGACCAAGGCGATAGCAAAAAGAATCGAACCTCTGTTACCAAACATCGTATAGTACACTCTGATCAGTGCTGTGATGAATAACGGGTTTCTAACTAACTGGTTTACACCTTTAAGAGGTGTGCGGCAGGGATGCCCTCTCTCCCCATACCTATTTATTCTCTCAGTGGTGATACTAGCCAACAAAATAAGACAAGATCCAAGCAAGGTAGGGATAAAGATATTAGGAAATGAAATCAAACTGAGCCAATTCGCGGACGATACAAATTTTTTCTGCGCCAACTTCAACAACTTGTGCCAACAACTTTCCTTGGAAAGCGCGTAGTAGAAAACAGTAACAGGTTTTGGCAGGTTGGCTGGTCTAAGTTTAAACGTAAAAAAGTCCAAGGCAGTCTGGCTTGGGAAATGACGAACAAACAAAACTACCCCTTTGCAATTAAAATGGTTACATTCTGGAGATTCATGTTTCCTATGATGAAAAACAAAACAACGAACTAAATTCTTATATTAAAATACGAAAGCTCCAAACAAAGCTTGATATTTGGAGTGCAAGGAATCTTACATTATTCGGGAAAGCGATGATCATTAAGTCCCTGGGCCTCTCACAGCTGATATATCCGGCGTCAATTCTAGATATCCCGGATGATGTTATTTCTACACTGATAACTAAATTATTCAGCTTCTTATGGAAGAACAAGAAGGATAGAATTAAACGGGTGGGGCTCTACCAGGATACAGTGAAGGGAGGAATACGCATGGTGGATACTCAAATAATGTTTAAGGCACTGAGACTATCATGGATCCCAAGGCTTCAGAAGAAGGGGAGTTGGAAATGGAAAACAATTCCTGATTATTACTTGAGAAAAACAGGTGGCCTGAACTTCTTATTGAGATGTAATTACGATACAAAATACTTTCCCAACTTCCGCGGTTCTATAGAAATATTTTGGCTTACTTCAATGAACTTTAGATTCTATATGGTTATGATCAAGCACAAGACACAGTTTTATAGAACAACAAAAAGATACTCGTTAAAAACAAGCCGGTGTTCAATAAAGAATGGTACATGAAGGGTATTCTGTCTATTCAAGACCATCTAGACCACGATGGTCAATTATTATCGTACCGTCAATTTATTAACAAGTACTCTTGTAAAACTAATTTTCTTTAATACTATCAGATTATCAGCACCATCCCAAAACTCCTTTTGATTAAAGCAAGGACCGCAGAACCATCGTACCGTCAATTTATTAACAAGTACTCTTGTAAAACTAATTTTCTTTAATACTATCAGATTATCAGCACCATCCACACTCAAACTCCTTTTGATTAAAGCAAGGACCGCAGAACCAATTAGAAAAGAGCTTTACAACGGTAATGTTTTCACTTTCCAATTGAATGAATCAGTTCAATTACATCTAGATAACATCAAGACGAGAGACTTTTATAAACTACTTTTGGCAAAAACTTACACAGTGGACCATGCAGGTCCAAAGAAATGGAACAGAAATTTATCTCTGAGTGAGGAAAAGTGGGAAAAATTTTTACCTCCCTAAAAAAGTCTGCAAAGAAACGAAACTAAAGGAATTTCAATTCAAATTAATTCATCGAATTATAGTGACAAAAAAGGAACTGCATCGTTTTGGCATTAAGGAAAATGACTATTGTATATACTGTGATGAAAAAGATTCCATTGATCACACTTACAGAGATTGCCTCCCCATTCAAGTCTTCACAGAGAAAGTTATTCATTTGTTTAATACTGTAAATGGATCTCGATTCAACCCGTCTGCTGAAGAAAAGCAGCGGAGCAGGGTTGGCGCAGTGGTGAGAGCGCTCGCCTTCCACCAATGTCGCTCGGGTTAGATTCCCGAATTCGGCGTCATAAGTCGGCTGAGTTTGTTGGTTCTCTACTCTGCTCCGAGAGGTTTTTCTCCGGGTACTCCGGTTTTCCCCTCTCCACAAAAACCAACATTTGATTCGATTTCATCTGATTTATTTAGAGTTGATTTGATTTGATATATGTGAGGCGCATTTGAAAATTGTATAATTGAATTTGCGCCATATAAATAAATATTATTATTATTATTATTATAAAAGCTGTTTGGCATCCTTTCCGGATCATGCGAAAAACGCCTATGAACGAAATTTAATTATACTCTGCTTATCATGAGGTATTACATCTATACCAGCAAACTACACGATAAATTAATTCTCCTCCCAGATTTTATTACAAAAGCCTTTCTAAAGTACAAAGTGGAAGGCCTGCAATGAGGTACAAAAAATGTCTCCTCCTGCTCTAAAATAATAAATGAATAACAAGAATAAAATTGTTACCTTAAGCTTCACTGAACTGTACTGTACTGTATTGTATAACTTTTAAATGTAGTAGTATTGTATTGCTGTAGCCAATTAATTCCAATATGTCAATACCGGATTTTATGCAAACAAGCATGACAGAAAGAATAAAGAAAAATTGAAAGGAAGAAAAAACTTAAAGTTTAAAAATTTTCCACACGTTCCATGTCCACTTAACATTTTCAGGCTTCATATCGAATAAGTGACTGCATTACATCATCAAGACGTTGTGCATATACCAGTCGATTTTCTGCCCTTATTTTTAAAAAGCTTGTACAAGTTTAAACAAAAGCACTCGAAATTGGTTCAATCTGAAAATCTGGCAAACTAAGGAAATTTCCATAGGAAAAATAAAGATAAGCATAAGGAGGATCGTGTGGAATATCAAACGCACTTACGAACTGAAATCAATACGAATGATTCAAGTTAATGCAGGGGGAACGCTTTTTGCTTTTGTGGGTATGGAGGTAGTCTACGGCTGCAAATCCTTAACCCAACTTATCTGAGGATTAGAGGCCAGTTGACATGATAGTTCACACCAATTTTAGCCTTACCGTGTAAGCTCATCGTAATGTTCGGGGGGGAAGGGCTATCCTCTACATTATCACCCTGTGGGGCGGGGCAGTTGTGAAATCATTTTTTTGCGAATTTGGACTCCTTTAAAGGTCAGGTGCTAATTTGCTCCTCAGACCTGGAATGTCAGTAGCGTCTAAATATCATTGAATTCTCGGATAGCAATATAATCTGCGCTACCTTGAGACTTTGATGTAATTCGTCTACTCCTTCATGCCCTAAATTTTGCTTCATCTATTCATGTTTATAAAAAAAAAAAGCCCAGACTGTAACGATGACAACAAAAATCTGAACTATGAGATATCAAACCCCAAGACGCGAAAAAGAAATTGCCACTACATGCTATGAGGCGAAATGTACATATTCAACCCGCAAAAAGGAACACCGCATTCTCCTCTTCAAACTCCGGAAAATGAGGCTCCGGGCCTTTCCGTGATTTATATTTCAAACAAACTATAGCGGTCATGGACAAAGGGAGAGCATTAAGCAGTGTAAAGTCGGAGCTGAGCTTTGTTTGTTTATCTTTTGTAACCCTGACTTAACATTCCACTATTCCAGTAGGCTGAACCCACTCTCTGGATGACACCTTTTAATGTGGATACGGGAAAGACAGCTGCAGACATTCAGTCTCCCTCGCTGTGATTTTCTTTTATGAGAATCTCTTCAAACTGAAATTGGAAAATTTTCAATCGTTTCATGAAAGGAAGTGAATAACATCGTGAGTAGAATACAACGTTTATTTGCGACGTTCTTCCAGTGAGTCACAGACCTCCTGTGCGGATCAAATACGCGGCAAGCGGAAATTGGAGATTTTAAAAACTTCCCCAGTTGTTATCATAGCGTTTGCAGCTTTTAATCGAGACACAAGCTTGGCGCCAGGATTGGGGTCCTGTGCCTTGCCGTGTAATGAATGTAACAGCTACGGGAGTGAAAGATTTTCAGTCTTATTTTTTCAAAGTTACACGTTTACAGTTCAAAACATCATTGCTTTTCGAGAATTTTACGTATTTGCTATGCCGTTATCTTCTGGTTTAATCTCGCTCACTTTAACCTGCTATCAGGCGAGGAGGGAAGGGGAAAAATTCTGAAAGCCCTCGAACACAGGAGCTTGTTTGTCATTACTGATAAGTGTCTCAATAAAAAAATCTTGACTTGGCAAAGGTGAAAGCTACTCCCCTGCATAGGTGCTCATGTCTTCTCGGTATTTCCTGTTTAAATTGAACTATGCAAACTGATTATGATTGCTCTTTTGTTTTTGTTTTTTTGAGATGGGGCCACTGACAACTTTTGTCGACTGCTAAGGGCGTCGGGCCGAATGCGCAGGCTGTGTTTTGATTCTTGGCAGTAAAGTCGAACGCAAAAGAGGTGTAAAGATACCCTTATTCTTCACTCAGCTATGAATTTATATATTCACAAACGTAAGATGCAACAGGACGTCGCCCCAAAGTGTCAACAGATAACCGGAGCGTCCGTAACAGGTGATGCGCGAATTAGAGCAACGCGCGAATACGGTATGTGCTGTTGTTTGAGTGAACACAAATGTTTGTTCCTATCAACTGAGATTAGAGAGCTGGCTTGTAAAGCATCAGCCCATCGTCGTCAAAGCGAATAATGCAGCGAATGAAACACGGGTTGGTAAATTTTGACGCCTTGTAAACCTTTTATAAAGCGCGAGGATCGTACGATTCCACGACGATTACTGTCTTCGTTCGATCCGATATTTACTAAGGTCTTATTTTGGAGAGAATAAAAGGAGGCATAACAATTTAGCGTCTCTCTACTCGTGCGTCCCAACCTATGAGTATACCAAACTCACGTTACGAGAAAATCTCATAAGCGTTCTATGAGGCGGAATGCGACCCTTCAGTTACATGCGATTGTTGAGAATTTGAGCACTTTATGAGTCACTGCGCGGGACAAAATATCTAAAATATCGTAGTTTCCCAACATTAAATAAGAGCGAATATCAATTTCTCTGCGATAACGTAAATAAAACAAACCCCCCTCTTGTGTATTCTTGTGTGGTTTTAGATAAAAGGTAGCGGTTTTGACCTCGTATTATTCCCTTTCTGCTGTTGGATTTATGTACCGCACATATCACATAGTTTTATGGCGATTTACAGCCTTGCTCGGCTCTCGTTGCTTGTTCACTAGCCTGCGTCGCAGACGAAATTCTCACATTTTATCTTCGACTTAGGCCACTTGTTCACAGGCTAGTAGAACTTTCAGCTGACCATCGCTGTTTCTCACGACTTAGTCGAGCATAAATCTGGGGTCAGTCGAGTGAAACTAAAGAAGGATGGCCTAAGAGAGAATGTGTGTCGAGGAGGCTGGACTGAGTTCATGTTCACTTATGGGTGCCTCTCCACTCATTACACAGGTCTGAACTGTAACGGGCAGTCTCCACCCGGCAATGGCACTCTACACTGCACACAGGAAGTCAACAGCCACGACGTCCGCTGTCAGCTGACGTGCAACCAGGGTTATGACGTCAAATACCTTGCCGCCGAATATTACGTGTGCCATGGGGACGGCAATTGGACCACTATACCGACATTTGCAGACATAAAATGGCCTGACTGCATAAAATATCGGTAAGAGAAAACTGTTCGTTGTCAAAGTGCTCCCGTCCATCTCCACATTGTTTTAGCTACTCCAGGCTACAGTGGGACTTCGATTTAACGAAGTGCCAAGAGAATAGGGAAATATGTTTGTTTTAGCGAGGTCCTTTTCTGTACATTTCAAAAGGTCGAGCTCAAGAATATCGTTCGTTATATCGCGGACTTCGTTACGTAGAGGTTCGTTATATCGAGGTTCCACTGCAGTCAGTCACGCAGAAGCGAACGATATGTGCTGATAATGTGAGGGGAAAAGAAGAGGGCAACCTAACTGTGTCTTTCCTGGCACGCCATATTTTCGTGGATGCCCTTAATCTTCACACCTGGGACAGTCTGTATTTTTCCTTTAAAAAAGTTTAAGTTATTGAGCAAAGGTTTGTTTACACCACTCTGGGCTTAAGAGCCTTGACTATGAATAATCTGTAAGTGCGATGATATATTTCTTTAGTGCTTACTCGACAATACCATTATCAAGACTCGATCAAATAGTCGCCCTAGACCTCTTTTGGCGCTGGTCAGGCAGGCGAGTTGGATCCTTGTTGAATACGGGCTGGGACGTATTTGGCCGATATCGCACAAAATCTTTCAAACCTATTCAGTACATTAGTTGTACAACACTATTATTTCGTTTCTTTAGCTAATCGCGTCATGGCCATGCTGTGAAATATATATAGCTTTTTATGTTTTTACTATAAATTGTAAAATGTTTTAGTAATTATTTTCATGCACTAGAGATATCCTGAATGTGATATAATAAAGTCATCTTATCTTATCTTATCTTATCTTCAGACGGAGTGGGCCGGTGCCTTGAATAGGGCTGAACCACGTGA
>JAEMWC010000404.1:657500-692500 GCA_016490735.1 Pachyseris speciosa
TTGTAAAGGCATAGATTGCCAAAAACTTTACCAGGTTTGTCTTGCTTAAGGTGCTCCGTTAAGGCAAAATTAAAGCATTCCTCATTTCTCTGCATATACTGCTCAGATGTGTCCAAAAATGTCAAAGTCTGACACCTTTGTCCTGTAGTCAAGGCAATCAACATAACTAATTTCAAGGTGAGTTCCTTCAAACTGATTTCATCCAAGGGCCAAAACAAACTTAAGTAATCAAGGACAGTGTCCACAGGCCAAATGTTGTTGTACTTTGGCACAGGCTTGAGCTTGTTGAATGCACCTTTTAAGGTACCGGCAAACAAGGAAGTGCTTTCCAACCATGATCTGGAGTAACACCGGCATTCATGTCAATATTGGAGACTGCAGAACGAGCTGTGTTCAGCGCCGAGTAACTTAAGCCTCTCTTGAAGAGACTGTGCAGAAAAGAAAGTACAGCCCTTACAGTGGGATGCAATGGATCATGTGACCCTTTACTACAAAATTGCAACCACTTGTTGATATACACTTTGTACTGTTTTTGTGTACTGTCCCTCCAGGAGTGCATGATGACTTCGACAATGTCTGGCGAAATCTCTGACTTTTGCAAGGATCGCCTGATAATTTGCATACCAGTAACTCCAGCCGGTGGTGAAGAGGATGGGGGCCATCCAGAGTTGGGTGAATCAGATTCTGAGCTGATGCCTTCACTATGCATGGTGTGTCTATTAGAAGGCTCAGTACAACCGTAAAATAAGGTTGAGTTGTCCACAGAGGAATTACCAGAATTCCCGATGCCTTGTCGTGCATTATCTTTTGCACACACCTGGAAACAAGACAAAAAGGAGGAAAAGCGTAAAAGAAAAACTGTGACCACTCTATGCTAAAGGCATCTGCAAACCTAGCCATCGGGTGTGGTCTCCAAGAAACATAATCCTCCACCTGAGCATTAAGTCTACCAGCAAAGAGATCAATATCTGGCTTGCCAAATGAAGAGACTATACTCTCAAATATGGGAGCTGAAAGCATCCATTCAAGGTTCAAGTTCAAATTTCGAGACAACTGATCCGCATTAACATTACTAGAACCTGGAATATGGGCTGCTGATAACCAAATATTTCTGTCAATGGCCCAATCCCAAATTTCCTTAGTGAGGGTGTTGCATGCTAATGATCTACAACCTCCCATAGCATTGATGTAGGAAAGAGCAGTGGTATTGTCACACATAACCCTCACATGAATGTTGCTCCTGCCATCAAGCAGGGAGCACATAGCAAGTTTAACTGCCAACAACTCATTTATTGCCAACAAATAATTTATGTGTTTCAAAGACTCAGACTTAAACCAGATGCCACAAGTGTTATTTCCATGTTCGATATGAGCACCCCAACCTGTTTGAGATGCATCAGTGTAAACAACTAAATCTGGACTGTTGTGAAGGATTCTCCTAGAAGCTGTCTGAATATTGGCAGACCACCAGTGAACTTCTTCCAAACTACCATGAGACAAGGTCATGAAGGAGTCATAATTCCCCTGGTTCAATTTCAAATTTCTTTCTTTATCAATCTCAATGTGGCGATAATGCAAGGGTCCAAACTCCACCCCCGGGAAGCTAGAGACCAAGGTCCCAAGAAAAGATGCAACCTCACGGATTGTAAACTCCTTATAAGGAACTGAAAATGTTTGGCATAATTGCAAAATTTTGACAGCTTTCCTGTTTGTCAAAGTAACTAGCATGAGAATAGAGTTTAAAATGAATCCTAAAAACTCCAAAGTCTGTGTAGGTATGACTACCGATTTTTCAGGATGGATTTTAAAACCCAGGTTGCCAAAAAGCTGCACTGCGTGTAAAGTAACTTCCTCACATTCAAAATAACTATCTTCTAGATAAAAGGAATCATCAATATAGCCCAGACAAGTGTGGCCAAACTGACTCCTCAAGTAACTAAAGATAGGTTTCAAGATTTTGGTAAAAATTCTAGGACTACTAGTCAACCCCATGGGTAGACTAGTGAAGGCATACAATTGATCTCTCCAAATAAATTTCAGATATTTCTGGTGTTCTAGTGCAATAGGGATAGAGTAATATGCATCCTTGAGGTCTATAGATGTCATGTAACATCCATTTTAAAATGGTGGTAGGTAACTGACTCATTCAGTTTCTTTAGGTTAAATATAACCCTGTGAGACCCATCTTTCTTAGGTCGTGTGAAAATAGGAGATATTACCTGACCATCCTCATGTGAGGGTAGCCTTATTATCCCTTTCAGAAGGAATTTTTCTACCTCATTGTCAATGATAGACTGCTCAGATTCAGTAAAGGAGTAGGAAGGCCTAGAAACACTAGTGCATACTCCAGGCTCCCAGTCAAATTCAATATGACAGTGAGCAATTGCATCCAAGATAAAGGGATCTGACGTGATCGTCTTCCACACATGAAGATAATCTCGCAACCCTCCTGCCTTAAAGGGAGTCTGATTTGTTATAGCACTAATAACAATGTTGTGTCTTACCTCCGATGGTGATCCTATTGGGTCTTGATTGACGAAGACTTGGGATTCTGCTGGGGCCGAGCTTGGCCCCGGCCTTGGACTAAAAAAGAATTTGTAGAGGATCTCCCCCTGCCAGCACTCTGACTGAAACGGCCGCGACCACGCACGCCTCTAGCAGCTGGGACTTTGTAAGGTTCCATACGCTTCTTAGGTGTGACTTTACTGCTAAGCTTCTGTGACTTTGTTAACTCCTCCACTTCCTTGTTCAGGTCATCCCCAAACAAGAAGGATGACACAGGAGTGGATGGGTTGCATAGAGAAGCATATTGCTTGTTGAGATCAGGACAAATGCGATCCCTGCGTTTCAGATTAAGCTCTCTATTTGCTGACAACAGCAGGACTGTTGTGTGGGTCAAGACATTTCTCTGATTCCCACTGGAGCTATTACATAACTGGATTATAGCATATAACCCGGACAATACCAGAAATGCTGAAATGCTGAATCACTATTTCTAGTCTCCTGACGTAATTGCCGCCAAATCTGCTTGTTTATCTTTGGCGCAACCAAGTTGGTGCAATTTTCAGGTCTCAGGTACTTGTTTTGCACCTCAGTCAACTTATCTTTAGAAAGTTTCTCTGTAAGCAAACTCTTTACTATGTCCGCCAGGTTTGCATCAATGGCAGGAGATGTTTTCTCTGCAACCCTAAATTCCTCTGCCAGCACCTTGAAAGAGCCACTACTTGACCCGTCAGCATGGTCTGAATTTTTTGGGCTGAATAAATTCGTCGATTTTGGTTACAACAGCAGCATCTGGACCAGTCACAGAACCTGCTTCACCACCCTCAGGGTCGGTCTCAACATACTCAAAATCTGCATAAACTTGCTCAATGGATTCTTGCACTTGAGCTAAGATCTCTTTCTTGGTGCCATCCAAAAGTTCGGCAAACATAGCCTTAAACTCCGACAGCGAAGGCCCTCCTGAATTCCCAACGTTTTCAGGGTTTTGAGCCTGGGAAGTCATCGTCTAAAAAGACGAAAAAATTAGCGAGATAAGTCGCTTGCAGTACAAAATGGCGAACTCGTCCGCCACCTGGTTCCAATGCACGTCTACATACGCTAGTCACAAACTCGTTGAGACTGAATGTACAAACAACCGGCTCGTAAAATAAACGAGAACTGTGTCGTATCTATGTGTATAAACGCGTTACACCACGAGTAAATTGACTCAGAACACGTCCTTGAGTCTATCCGGCCGAACAGCCGAGCAAAACACTGTGACGCGTCACAGAACACGAAGAATATTCAGGTCGTAAAAAACCCGGATACAGTGAAACGCGTCCACTGTAAAAAGTAAAAACAAATGAACAAAAAACGTTTAACTTACCGCGACAAGAAGCGGCCAAAAGATGGATAACTGAAGAGCTATCATCCACACAACCGAACCTACGGCGAACGATCTGTGCACTGACCTGCGGCGGTGCGTGCGCATCTCATGGTAACCCGGATGTACGTAATGATTTGGTAGAATAGCAATTTCTGACTAATTCGTTCCTTAGTCACTCAACCGTCAGAAATTACATTTACCACTCCTTGTTCCAGTTATAGCTGTTTGAGGACTACAATGGAATTTAAACTGAGTTTACAATACATGAGATAATCTATGGGCAGCTCAGAAATTTATTAACCCTTTGACCATAGTTAATAGAGGGAGATGGTTAGGAAACCTTGCAAAGGTCTTTGTTATATGATTTTGTTTGCTATTTTGGGGGTTGACCCTGCACAATAACAATAGGTGTTAACCGCGTGCTCATGCAACTAGCCAATAAAAACATTTCGATTACGTAATTCATGCATAGTAAATGAGTGCAAAACAAAGAAATGTGCATGGTCATGGGCCTTCCAACATAAATCTTGGCATCTTTGTTTTGCTCCTTTGATGTTTGCCGGGTTTCCTAACCATCTCCCTCTATTAACTATGCTTTGACTACCAATTTATTGCAATTTTTTTTATTAAAATTTTTGGTGATAATTAGTCTGGAGGACTAATCTTCTCCATTTAAGGAGTTGCGATGGAAATAGCAGCGGTCTTATGTCACTGTGGACTCACTCTAAGGGTGTGACGTCAGTCACATTAGCGGCTGTTGTTCGTTTACCGAGTCAACAAACTTGATTGTGGTAAATTTGCCGCTTTATGAGTGTTTTTCGAGCTATTTTCCTCCACAAAGCCCCCGGGCTGGCACCATTAAGCTGGAATGTGGGTAAAGGCAAGCCTTTGAAAGAAGCCAGAGGTGAGAGACGGTTTCTTGCTGAATGAGACGCTAACTATGCATCGTAGCCAATATGGCGGTGGATAGACGAAGCTGTCTCTCTGCTAACTTTGTGGAAGGATTCCAGGACCTACCAAGGCAATTTGGGCTAGTTTTGACTGGTAAAAAGTTCAATCGACGTCATATTTTCCTGGTAGTACTGGATGGCCCTACTTGGAAGGGGAAGGGTTCTATGTTCGTGGAATAGTTGACTTTCCCAGGATGCTTTTGGGGCGTGAAAAAGACAACTTGTGATACGCGAGATTGGCTCCAATAAAATGGGTAAAGCGTGGCCCGCAGAAAAAGTGAGAGGAAAATTTCCATCCAGATGCCAAGGTCTGGCCTTAAGGTTTGCTGTAAATGTAAAATTTTGATTTTTGGGCAATGTTTTTTATTAAAAAGTTGACCACGAAAATGTGTAAGTTTTGGTGTTGTTCTTTGGTCAAAAGACTAACATTTTAAGCTTTGTTGCCAAGTAAAGTGTGCTATACGGCAGAATTCGGGTATTGTTGTCGGTTTTTTTGGATTTCATCGCGCAGAATTCTATTGTTTTCCATGAACTTTACTTGCAGTGCGAAATATTTGATAAATCCGGCATCAAAGAATGCGCATGCAGCACAGGTGGGATATGATTGGTCAACTGATTTAGCTTTGGGAATACTAGAGTCCCTTCGCCGAAATCCACAACTGTCAATCAAACGTCAAGATGAGCAGAGTAAATTTTCAAGGTGCGATATGTGAACAATAACACTAAAGATTAAAGGGCGGAACGCTCTCTTTATTGAAAGTGTCTTGTTGATATTTTTATTTGGTTCAACAGACCATCAGAACAGAAGTGTTTTAGAAAGGGGCGGGGAAAGATTTAGTTACGAGGGTTAAGCCCGGTTCAAACGTCGAACTTCACGTATGTATGCCGAATCTAATGCAAATGAAAAAATTTTTAGTTTTCAGTCATTTGCATTAGATTCGGTACATGTGAAGTTCGACGTTTGAACCGGGCCTTAACGCTTATTCCTCATGCTTTATCCGTTACTACCATTTCCGAGCTACCGTCAAGGGCCAACTTTTTTCCGCGCTGTTACACACTTAAAACATTGTCTAGACAAATTGTTGCGTTTTAGAGCGTGAACGTGTCAAATTTTGACAGCTTCGCCTCAGTTGCGGAGATGTCAAAATTTGTCAAAAGTTGGCCGTTCACGGTAGCTCGAAAATGGAAGTAGCGGTTACCCAGGCAATCTGAAATAAACCAGAGCAATATGTAGATAGCCGATCGATGCTAAGCACTTTTTCGTTCATTGCCGGTTGTCTACTCAGCCTCATCAAAGTCTCTTTCATTTTGTGTCTTTTGTCTGTGATTTCGCCGACCTGTGCCAAAACGATTTCCAGGTGTCCCAGTGGGAACGCCTTTTGATTGTTGAAATAATTATTCAATTTTTGATCCGTTGGAATAGACTCAGTTCATGTTACTGCCCAGCCTCATCAGCGCGAAAAGTCACGGTAAGATTTCGCCTCCTTGACAATGAGCATAATTCAACAGTTCTTACAAGCAATGGCGCTCATTTTATACGAAGTAATGACTATATAGTAATTTGTCCAAACATAGTTTATACTGCTGACATACCCAGGCCAGTTGTTTACTTCCGTGACATTCAAATTTTTCGCGAGCGAAATGGCGACACGTATTGCGCGCTGAAGTGCTGGGGCTACGAGCTGACGAGATCATTTTTTTTTTTCTGACGGCTCAAAAATCGTTTTGGCATCATAACAACAGTAACTACGGAGTACATCTCGGTCAATTGAAGTGCAACAACTAAGAAGAAAAAAAGATGAAAGATATTTAAATGTCTTAAAGTGCAGAAGATAGTTGACTGAAAACTTCATCAGTGAACTCGAACTGGAAGCTATTTGGGGGAATTTAAACTGTTCGTAATCCCAGTAAAATTTCTATAGTGAGGTCTTTAAGCGATGTTTTGCCTACACGAAGACTTTTATTTTTTAAATATTCAAGTGTGTGATTAAAAGAGCGGTTCCAAATCATGCCGACTCAAGTAAACAAAACGCTTATAGAAGTCTCTCAAAAGTGACTGTAAGTTTAGAATCACTTTTTGAATTCCTTAGTATTAAATAAAAAACCATGTAATCATGCTAAAATGAAAGAATTCAAGGGAACTTTAAATTGGCATTTTTGAAATGTTATTGCAACCAGGTTGACGTTAATGCGGCTTTTATATGCCCGCCGACAAAAGTCTTAGGATAGACTGCGCTTAATTAACAGGTGGTTTTTTAAGTAAAATTACTATCGGATGGTGTCTAGCGGCTAGGTCTATAAGACACGCTACCGTGAAGAGAACGTTTTGCAACACAAAATGCTAATATCCCACAGGGACCATGTTTGCGCAGCTCTGCTTCACCAGGTTGACGTTAATGCGGCTTGTATATGCCCGCCGACAGACGTTATTGGATAGACTGAATACAACACGCCCTTAATTAACAGGTTGTTTTTTTTTAACTAAATTAGCGGACGGTGTCGAGCGGCTTGGTCTACAAGAGACGCTACCGTGAAGAAAACGTTTTGCTACACAAAATGCTATGTTGTGAAGAACTTCTGAAGTGTCAACTTATTCCACAGAGATACCATGTTTGCGCAGCTCTGCTCTGTCTTCACAAACAAAATACAACTGAATATAACCGCAGACAAATTACAGAGATGGCAATATAAGACCATGTAATAACTCACGGGTGTTTGATCATCTGTTTGATTGGTGGATCGGTGAAATTTTCCAACGTCAGTCCCTTCGCCTTCTCTCTTTCACGGCCAAAAGTATAAAAATGAATTAAAGTTGGCAGGAGAATGACGTTAAGGTTTAAGAAAAAAAGACATAAAACTGTCTTATTTCTTGTTGCAGCGAGAAAAAATGCGGAGAACTCAGTGGACGATTTGCATATTTAATTGCAAAGTAATGTGAGTTGGCATTTGGGAGAAAGGGGGCAACTATATCTCCACCTGTTTGAGAGGCAAATAAAAGTTGTAAAGGAATAACCAAATTCTATAGCTTTTGAAAGACATTTCTAACAATATTTACTTAATGAACGTTGTGTTTACTGTTGATGGTGAACAATAACGCGCATGAAAACAGGGTTGTTAATAACAGATTCAGTCACCTTGAATCCAGAAGGCTCTGGATTGTGTGCGAGGCGGAGACTCGGTGACCCAGCGGCAAATATAACCAGGATTTCCTTTCACAAATTGACGCCTCTCGAGTTACCACGTATGCTAAGGAAGTCTACGGCAGTTACAAGA
Source organism: Pachyseris speciosa (assembly GCA_016490735.1). NCBI lineage: Eukaryota > Metazoa > Cnidaria > Anthozoa > Scleractinia > Pachyseridae > Pachyseris > Pachyseris speciosa. The sequence goes on from JAEMWC010000404.1 coordinate 665,592, forward strand.
CACCACTTCATCACGACAACACTGAATTCAAAAAGTCCAAGAACGATGTGTTTCAAAATCTTCTCTGTTCTCGCAGTCGTACTTGCAGCGGGTTTGTGTGCCAACGTCGACTTCAACAGTAAGTACTGGCCAACCTTTCTCAATGTTTATGTACGTTTTTCATTTAATTAACCTGATGACCACCTTGCTCGAATCCGGCGATGACTTGCGCAGTGGTTGTTTTGCAGTGGTTGCAAATACGGTACACTCGCGATCTTGCCTCGTGTTTTTATACCGTCTGACGTGTTCACTGCAGTGCTTTACCTTCGATTATCCTTTATATTATTTAATTAAATACGTCCTCATTAATCAGGAAATAATTTTTGCCTGGCCATATCATGCCAACGGTTTCTGGTGGTCAAAGAGTCACTGAGAGTTTATTTGCGAGCCAGTAGTTCTTTGGAGATGACAGAAATTAAATAATTTAGTTTTCAAATGATAAAAATTTTCATGCGTGGACGTAGCGTGCGGTGGCACGCGTTTTGAGAGAGCGAAGTTCCCGTTTCCTATTTTTTTTCTCTAAAACAAATAATTATCGTAAATCTTCGATGAAGAAATAAGTACCGAAGACCTATGTCAGCCGTTGCACCCAACGACAAGTTTCGGTAGATATCTGTACGGTGGAGAGTAATTCGCCTTGGGTTTTCGGCGTCGATTAAAGAGTGCACTCGGATTTTCGTAAGTAAAACGTGACCTAAAAGATTCGCAATTGGGAAATCATAGCCCCTAAGGTTTTCGAAAAGGTCGTAATTGCTGTTTATGGCACTCAAAAACCTCAGCTAGCATTTTGGAAAGAAAATAGTTCCCTAGAAAGTTCGTGGAAAGTTCATTTCAGCTTGCATTTTCTCAAAGGAAGATGTTCCCTAATATTTTCGGGCAATTAAAATTTCACCTAGGGAGTCCGAACAGATGAACTTCTTCTAGCTTATGAAAACATCACCTAAAACAGACTTCAAACTCTATAGGATACTTAAAAATGTGTTTCCACAGCTTTTGGTTGATTTGGCTTGTTGGGTGCCCCTGCTATGTAATGACCAGAGGCAAACACAAGAGGGGAGCTCGTGGATCAACGGAAGAGAAGCAAACTTTGGCTAAACGTGCGCACCTGGAGGCAGAGAACATGGCGGCAGAGAATAGTTCGTTGGCAACAGACTCCTCGGATGAACCTAGTCTGAGTGACCTGCGAGAAATGTTGGTGAACATTCAAATTACGGTGGCGGATATTCAACGGGAAAACAGGGGGATCAGCAGTGAGCTGAGGCAACTGAAAACAACGGTGAAAGAACAGAAGAACAGGGGCACCCAACGACAAGTTTCGGTAGATATCTGTTCGGTGGAGAGTAATTCGCGTTGGGTTTTCGGCATCGATTTAAGAGTGCACTCGGATTTTCTTAACTAAAACGCGGCCTAAAAGATTCGCAATTGGGAAATCATTGCCCGTAAGGTTTTCGAAAAGGTCGTAATTGCTGTTTTTGGCACTCAAAAACGTCAGCTAGCATTTTCGGAAAGAAAATAGTTCCCTAGAAAGTTCGTGGCAAGTTCATTTCAGCTTGCATTTTCTCAAAGGAAGATTATGTTCCCTAATATTTTCGGGCAGTTAAAATTTCAGCTAGGGAGTCCAAACAGATGAACTTCTTCTAGCTTGTGAAAATATCACTTAAAACAGACTTCAAACACCATAGGATACTTAAAAATGCCTTTCCACAGCTTTTGGTTGATTTGGCTCGTTGGGTGCCCCTGAAAGATGAAATAGCAAGACTAAAGATATCACTCGACAAGGCAACAAAAAGTCACGATGAAGCGGAAAGAGCTCTGGCAGCGGCAAAACAAAAAACGTATCGACGAGCAGCAAGAGGAAATATTGAAATTATACGACTTACAGGACAATTTGGAACAGTATACTCGTAAGAATATTCTGGAAATACACGGTGAGCCGGAGAGTGCTCACACAAATCAGAGGATGCTGTGTTGAAGGTAGCGGAGGCCTTGGAGATGGCATTTCAACTACAGGACATTGGAATATCTGATTAATTAAACAGAAAAGGATCAAACCATAATCGTAAAATTCCTGAGCTACAAAGTTAAATCGAACCTGTATAGAGCGAGAGCAAAGCTGAAGAATGTAAAAATATCAAGCCTCTTCCACGGAACTTCTTATGCAACAACTGTTGAGGCAGAAAGAATCTTCCTTAACGAAAGGTTGACATCTTACCGGAGAAAAATTGTAAACATAGCTAACGAAAAGCGAAAGAATGGAGAACTATTAAGTGTCTGGACATTGGATAGGAAGATATACGTAAAAAACCTCTCCTGAAGGTACGCCTATCCGGATAAATGAACTAGAAGACTTAAGAGTGTCTTTAAAATGTCTGACAAGAAGTTTACCGAAACCAAAATGACAGTATTCAAAGCGTGGGGAACGGGACTTAGCTTGCTTTATCTAAGGAAGCTTAAAAAGCAACTTTGTTTGTACTTAAATGTTGGAACTGTTTGTTTGTTTCTGTTACTGTTGCCATTTATTTCTCTTGGAATTTTCTTTCTATACAGTGTGCTTTTTGTCGCCTACGTTATGCAGGAGAATCTAAAATACGATATTATGTCTTTTAATGTCCGTGGATTACGAGACCAATTATAAAGGAGGAGCATTTTTTCGAACTTAAAAGATCATGCGGCAAAATTTTATTTTTGCAGAGAAACCTATTCGAATTCGAACGCTGAATTATATGGAAAAATGAGTGGGGAGGTGAAATGTTTTTTTCACATGGAACAACGCACAGGAAAGTTGTTTCCATTCTCCTACACCCAACAATGCAAAATAGAGCTGAGTATTCTTTTAGTAACAAGTCTGGAAGAATAGTACTAATTACTATCGTCCTAAAGGCGCTAAAATTATCTCTCTGTAACATATATGCACCAATAACCAAACAGAACAATTAGAATTTCTGCAGGATTTATCCTTCTTCCGACCAGATCATCAGGCAATTTACATTGCTTTGGTCTGTAGAAACAAAACACCCCTAGGCCCGGGACTTTGGAAATTCAATAACACCCTGTTAAAAGACGAAAGCTATGTGACCAAAGTTCGCGAAATCTACTCCGATGTTTGCATAGCATATGCCGACACAGAAGATAATAGGCTATTTTGGGAGATAATTAAGATAGAGATTAGAGCAGCAACTATTTCTTACAGCAAAAATAAAGCTAAATGAACGAATCGTTGAGAATCAGAAATCACACGTCAATTGGAAAATCTGGGCTGCATCATTTGTAATAATTTTGTTTCGCCTGGTCTTGATGCTATTTTGCGGGAATACAAACACTTTAAAACAGAGCTTCAAACAATTTACGAAGACAAAGGGAGGGCGCCGATATTTAGATCGAAATGTCGCTGGGTAGAAAATCGTGAAAATTGACAAAATATTTTTTCAACCTTTTCAATACCTCGTACGAAACAAATAAACTCCTCATTTTACAATGTAGAGGAATTATCACTCTAATACCCAAAGACGACGGCTCTTTGATGGAACTTTCAAGTTGCAGACTTGTGACACTGCTTAACGTCGATTTCAAAATCGCGACCAAGGCGATAGCAAAAGAATCGAACCTCTGTTACCAAACATCGTACACTCTGATCAAACTGGTTTTATTAAAGGCATATATATTGGTGAAAACATAAGATTAATTACCGATATAATGGAGCATACAAAAGCGCATGACATACCGGGTATCTTAGTATCGTTAGACTTTAAAAAAAGCCTTTGATTCCTCGAATGGTCTTTCATGATAAAATCACTAGAAGTCTTTAACTTTGGGCAAGTATTCAAAGATGGATCACTACATTCTATGCAAACATCGATAGTGCTGTGATGAATAACGGGTTTCTAACTAACTGGTTTCGACCTTTAAGAGGTGTGCGGCAGGGATGCCCTCTCTCCATACCTATTTATTCTCTCAGTGGTGATACTAGCCAACAAAATAAGACAAGATCCAAGCAAGGTAGGGATAAAGACATTAGGAAATGAAATCAAACTGAGCCAATTCGCGGACGATACAAATTTTTTCTGTGCCAACTTCAACAACTTGTGCCAACAACTTTTCTTGGAAAGCGCGTAGAAAACAGTAACAGGTTTTGGCAGGTTGGCTGGTCTAAGTTTAAACGTAAAAAAGTCCAAGGCAGTCTGGCTTGGGAAATGACGAACAAACAAAACTACCCTTTGCAATTAAAATGGTTACATTCTGGAGATTCATGTTTCCTATGATGAAAACAAAACAACGAACTAAATTCTTATATTAAAATACGAAAGCTCCAAACAAAGCTTGATATTTGGAGTGCAAGGAATCTTACATTATTATTCGGGAAAGCGATGATCATTAAGTCCCTGGGCCTCTCACAGCTGATATATCCGGCGTCAATTCTAGATATCCCGGATGATGTTATTTCTAAAGTGATAACTAAATTATTCAGCTTCTTATGGAAGAACAAGAAGGATAGAATTAAACGGGTGGGGCTCTACCAGGATACGGTGAAGGGAGGAATACGCATGGTGGATACTCAAATAATGTTTAAGGCACTGAGACTATCATGGATCGCAAGGCTTCTGAATGATTATTACTTGAGAAAAACAGGTGGCCTGAACTTTTTTGAGATGTAATCACGATACAAAATACTTTCCCAACTTCGCGGTTCTATAGAAATATTTTGGCTTACTTCAATGAACTTTAGATTCTATATGGTTATGATCAAGCACGAGACACAGTTTTATATAACAGCAAAAAGATACTCGTTGAAAACAAGCCGGTCTTCAATAAAGAATGGTACATGAAGGTCATTCTGTCTATTCAAGACCATCTAGACCACGATGGTCAATTATTATCGTACCGTCAATTTATTAACAAGTACTCTTGTAAACTAATTTTCTTTAATACTATCAGATTATCAGCGCCATCCCAAAACTCCGTTTGATTAAAGCAAGGACCGCAGAACCATTAGAAAAGAGCTTTACAACGGTAATGTATTCACTTTCCAGTTGAATGAATCAGTTCAATTACATCTAGATAACATCAAAACGAGAAACTTCTATAAACTACTTTTGGCAAAAACTTACACAGTGGCCTGAACTTTTATTGAGATGTAATTACGATACAAAATACTTTCCCAACTTCCGCGGTTCTATAGAAATATTTTGGCTTACTTCAATGAACTTTAGATTCTATATGGTTATGATCAAGCACGAGACACAGTTTTATATAACAGCAAAAAGATACTCGTTGAAAACAAGCCGGTCTTCAATAAAGAATGGTACATGAAAGTCATTCTGTCTATTCAAGACCATCTAGACCACGATGGTCAATTATTATCGTACCGTCAATTTATTAACAAGTACTCTTGTAAAACTAATTTTCTTTAATACTATCAGATTATCAGCGCCATCCCAAAACTCCGTTTGATTAAAGCAAGGACCGCAGAACCAATTAGAAAAGAGCTTTACAACGGTAATGTATTCACTTTCCAGTTGAATGAATCAGTTCAATTACATCTAGATAACATCAAAACGAGAAACTTCTATAAACTACTTTTTGGCAAAAACTTACACAGTGGACCATGCAGGTCCAAAGAAATGGAACAGAAATTTTATCTCTGAGTGAGGAAAAGTGGGAAACAATTTTTACCTCCCTAAAAAAGTCTGCAAAGAAACGAAAGCTAAGGAATTTCAATTCAAATTAATTCATCGAATTATAGTGACAAAAAAGGAACTGTATCGTTTTGGCATTAAGGAAGATGACAATGTATATCACTTGTGATGAAAAAGATTCCATTGATCACACTTACAGAGATTGCCTCCCCATTCAATTCTTTACAGACTGTAAATGGATCTCGATTCAACCCGTCTGCTGAAGACAAGCTGTTTTTTATCCTTTCCGGATCATGCGAAAAACGCCTATTAACGAAATTCAATTATACTCTGCTTATCATGAGGTATTACATCTATACCAGCAAACTACACGATAACTTAATTCTTCTCCCAGATTTTATTACAAAAGCCCTTCTAAAGTACAAAGGTGAAGGCCTGCAATGAGGTACAAAAATGTCTCCTCCTCCTCTATAATAAGACATGAATTATAAGAATAAAATTGTTACTTAAGCTTCACTGTATCTTGCACTGTATTGTATACTTTTAAATCTAGTAGTATTTTATTGCTGTAACCAATTAATTCCAATATGTCAATAACGGATTTTATGTAAACAAGTATGACAGAAAGCGGAATAAAGAAAAATTAAAGGGAAAAAAATTTTCCTTTCACGTTCCATGTCCACTTAAAATTTTCAGGCTTCATATCGAATAAGTGACTGCATTACATCACCAAGACGTTGTGCATATACTAGTCGATTTTCTGCCCTATTTTTAAAAAGCTTGTACAAGTTCAAACAAAAGCACGCGAAATTGGTTCAATCTGAAAATCTGGGAAACTAGGAAATTTCCATAGGAAAAATAAAGATAAGCATAAGGAGGATCATGTGGAATATCAAACGCACTTACGAACTGAAATCAATACGAATGATTCAAGTTAATGCAGGGGGGGGGGGCGGGGAAGGGTGGGGGGAAAGGGCTATCCTCTACATAATCACCCTGTGGGGTGGGCAGTTATGAAATCAATTTTTTGCCGAATTTGAACTCCTTTAAAGGTCAGGTGCTAATTTGCTCTTCAGACTTGGAATGTCAGTAGCGTCTAAAATTTGAATTCTCGGATAGCAATATAATCTGCGCTACGTTGAGACTTTTGATGTAATTCGTCTACTCCTTCATGCCCTATTTTGCTTCATCTGTTCATGTTTATAAAAAAAAAGCCCAGACCGTAACGACGACAACAAAAATCTGAACTATGAGATATCAAACCCCATGACGCGAAAAGAAATTGCCACGACATGCTATGAGGCAAAACGTACATATTCAACCCCGCAAAAAGGAACACCGCATTCTCCTCTTCAAACGCCGGAAAATGAGGCTCCGAACGACTTCTACCTTTCCGTGATTTATATTTTTAGCAAACTATAGCGGTCATGGACAAAGGGGAGCATTAAACAGTGTAAAAGTCGGAGCTGAGCTTTGTTTGTTTATCTTTTGTAAGAACCCACTCTCTAGATGACACCTTGGAATGTGGATACGCGAAAAAGACGGCTACAGACATTCAGTCTCCCTCGTTGTGATTTTTTTTCATGAGAATCTCTTCAAATTGAAATTACAAAATTTTCAATCGTTTCCTGAAAGGAAGAGAACAATATCGTGAGTAGAATACGACGTTTATTTGCGACGTTCTTTTCAGTGAGCCACAGACCTCCTGTGCGGGTCAAATACGCGGCAAGCGGAAATTGGATGTTTTAAAAACTTCGCCAGTTGCTATCATAGCGTTTGCAGCTTTTAATCGAGACACATGCTTGGCGCCAAGTTGGGTTCCTGTGCCTTGCCGCGTGAAGAATGTAACAACTTCGGAGTGAAAGATTTTCAGAGTCTTATTTTTTTAAAGTTACACGTTTACATTTCAAAAACATCATTGCTTGCACTTTTCATATCATCCTTTAGGGTAACACCGTTCAATTCGAGACTTTTACGTATTTAGTATGACGTTATCTTCTGGTTTAATCTCGCTCACTTTAACCTGCTATCAGGCGAGGAGGGAAGGGGAAAAATTCTGAAAGCCCTCGATCACAGGGGCTTGTTTGTCATTACTGATAAGTGTCTCAATAAACAAATCTTGAACTGGCAAAGGTGAAAGCTACTCCCCTGCATAGATGCTCATGTCTTCTCGGTATTTCTTGTTTAAATTGAACTATGCAAACTGATTATATTGCTTTTTTTTTTTTTTTTTTTTTTTTAGATGGGGCAACTGACAACTTTTGTCGACTGCTAAGGGCGTCGGGCCGAATGCGCAGGCTGTGTTTTGATTCTTGGTAGTAAAATCGAACGCAAAAGAGGTGTAAAGATACCCGTATTATTCACTCAGTTATGAATTTATTACAAACGTAAGATGCAACACGACGTCGCCCCAAAGTGTCAACAGATAACCGGAGCGTCCGTAGCAGGTGAAGCGCGAATTAGAGCAACGCGCGAATACGGTATGTGGTGTTGTGTGAGTGACTCAAATGTTTGTTCCTATCAACTGAGATTAGAGAGCTGGCGTGTAAAGCGTCAGCCCATCGTCGTCAAAGCGAATCATGCAGCGAATGAAAAACGGGTTGGTAAATTTTGACGCCTTGTAAACTTTTTATAAAGCGCGAGGATTGTACGATTCCACGACGATTGCTGTCTTCGTTCGATCCCATATTTACTAGGGTCTTATTTTGGAGAGAACAAAAGGAGGCATAACAATTTAGCATCTCTCTACTCGTGCGTCCCAAACTATGGGTATACCAAACTCACATTACTAGTAAATCACATAAGCGTTCTATGAGGCGAAATGCGATTCTTCAGTTACATGCGACTGTTGAGAATTTGAGGACTTTGGGAGCACTGCGCGGGACAAAATATCTAAAATATCGTAGTTTCCCAACATTAAATAAGAGCGAATATCAATTTTGTGCGCAAATAAAACAACCCCCCTCTTGTGTACTCTTGTGTGTTTTGGATGAAAGGTAGCGGTTTTCACCTCGTATTATTCCCTTTCTGCTGTTGGATTTATGTACCGCACATATTACATAGTTTTATGGCGATTTACAGCCTTGCTCGGCTCTCGTTGCTTGTTCACTAGCCTGCGTCGCAGACGAATTTCTTACATTTTATCCTCGACGCAGGCTACTTGTTCACAGGCTAGTAGAACTTTCAGCTGACCATCGCTGTTTCTCACGACTTAGTCGAGCATAAATCTGGGGTCAGTCGAGTGAAACTAAAGAAGGATTGGCCTAAGAGAGAATGTGTGTCGAGGAATCTGGACTGAGTTCATGTTCACTTAAGGGTGCCTCTTCACTCATTACACAGGTCTGAACTGTAAGGGTCAGTCTCCACCTGGCAATGGCACTCTACACTGCACACAGGAAGTCAACAACCAGGACGTCCGCTGTCAGCTGACGTGCAACCAGGGTTATGACGTCAAATACCTTGCCGCCGAATATTACGTGTGCCATGGGGACGGCAATTGGACCAATATACCGACATTTGCAGACATAAAATGGCCCGACTGCATAAAATATCGGTAAGAGAAAACCGTTCGTTGTCAAAGTGCTCCCGTCCATCTCACATTATTTTAGCTACTCCAGGCTACAGTGGACTTCGATTTAACAAAGTGCCAAGAGAATAGGGAAATTGGTAATTTTAGCGAGGTCCTTTTCTGTACAATTCAAAAGGTCGAGCTCAAGAATATCGTTCGTTATATCGCGGACTTCGTTATGTAGAGGTTCGTTATATGAAGTTCCACTGCAGTCAGTCACGCAGAAGCGAACGATATGTGCTGATAATGTGAGGGGAAAAGAAGAGGGCAATCTAACTGTGTCTTTCCTGGCACGCCATATTTTCGTGGATGCCCTTAATCTTCACACCTAGGAAAGTCTGTATTTTTCTTTTAAAAAAAGCTTAAGTTATTGAGCAAAGGTTTATTTACACCACTCTGGCTTAAGAGCCTTGACTATGAATAATCTGTAAGTGCGATGATATATTTCTTTAGTGCTTACTCGACAATACCATTATCAAGACTCGATCAAATAGTCGCTCGTGATTCTGCCGTAGACCTCTTTTGGCGCTGGTCAGGCAGGCGAGTTGGATCCTTGTTGAATACGGCTGGGACGTATTTCCCAATATCGCACAAAATCTTTCAGGCCTATTCAGGACATTAGTTGTACAACGCTATCATTTCGTTTCTTTAGCTAATCGCGTCATGGCCATGCTGTGAAATGTATATAGCTTTTTATGTTTTTACTATATAATTGTAAAAAGTTTTAGTAATTATTTTCATGCACTAGAGATATCCTGAATATGATATAATAAAGTCATCTTATCTTATCTTATCTTATCTTCAGACGGAGTGGGCCGGTGCCTTGAATAGGGCTGAACCACGTGACATCATGATCGACTGACAGGTGTCAAATTGATCACGCCAAACCATCAACGAGAGCTTTCATTTGAGAAAAGTTGATGTAGTAATCTATGGTAGTGAGTGACGAAGACATGGAAAAATTAATGTATGATTACTTAAGAAATTCAAACTGAATAAATAATTCATTCTGTGGTGACAAATCGTATGAAAATATTCAAATAGGTGCGAATTTGTGGTGAGTGAGTGAGTGAATGATATTTTTATTGTGCTGTACTCTCACAAGGGAGGTATTGGTCTCTTTACAATAAAGAGTCTAAAATTTTAATGACTTGTGACTGAGTGAGTGAATGAGTGAGTGAGTGAGCGAGTAAGTAGACGGTTCTTCATCTGTCACAAGCTAAAAAAAATGCTGAATATGCACAACTGAAATGTTAGAATTGATGACAGCCAGACATATTTCAGTTGAGGTGTGCTTTCCAAGCAAATTGTATTCGACCTTTCCAAAGGGAAACAAACAGTGGAACAGGCGGTCTCTACCATATCGGAGGCTGCCAGTGATGAAGCACCTGTTCAGGTTTGTCATATAACAAGTACAACCTGACCTGTCTGTGACAAGTATTAGTTGTGCTGTCAAGGCTGCTGATACCTTGAATGTTGTCCGTTATAACCTAGGGGGAAAAGGGAGTAATTCTACTTAAACAATCTCGACCGCTCGACCGTATTCCCTTCCCGGTAAAAAGAAACATAAGCGATTTCTGTGTCGACAACTTTGACGTTCACTCACCCCGACTTGGGTCTTTCCGCAGTAATCAAACGTAATGCAGTAGCAAAAGCCAGAGAATTTGGATTTAGTTTTACACAAGTGCCACAAGTGGCTGACATGCCACGTCACCAATCAACCTCCATCCCAGAAGAGACTGTTTTGTTTTAGGGATGACTTTTCAAGAAGCCAAGAAGCTCAGCTGCTCACCTCCCCTTCCCTGTTTTTCCATGTCAGTGTGATATATCACATCATTAGTTTCTAAATTTAATAGATCTTCTGGTGGGGTTTCCAGGTATAGGAGGAGGGGGAGTGGAGGGGGGGGGAGGGGAGGGGATGGAGGTAAAATGAAGTTAATACCAAGAGCATAACAGTTATTAGCTCTTTGGGTTAAATACCACCTTTAGGCTTACTGTATTACAATGCATGAAAGTTGGTAAGATTGACTAAAATTTTTAACCACGACAAGACAGCTTGAGTGATGGAAGAAAAATATTGTTTACTGTAATTGTAGCTGTTATTCCTGAGATCAACAAGGTTATTAGCTAGCCAGCCTAACAAATAACCACACTTCACCTCACCATTTGAGCCAAAATTTCCATCCTTCTTGTATACAACAAAGGCACTTCTCGTCTCTATTTCGTATTCATGAATGACTTTAAAACAGAGATTCGTGGAACCAAGCCTTCCACATCCAAGGGCGGCATCACAATTTGCAATGCACGACTGATAAATTGCAAGCTGTGTTCATACAACCTGTATCAATCCTGTGCTCATGGCAATAAGAAATAATTTCCCATGCTTCTTGGCATGCAATTTTGAGTTTTTCACATCCCAACACGAAAAGCCCATGAGGGGCCTATTTTCCATTCCACTTAGGAAAGACTCACAAACAATCAGGACTTGTTCACTGAAATATAATTTTATTCAGTTCTAGTCTCCCTGCCGGACACCTGATTTTGAAGTATACATTCTAGTCACAACTTAAAACAACCTTAGTCCTCCCCCACAGTGTTACTTCTCAGGGGGAGGGGGTTGTCCCTAGTTTCTAGCAGGTGAGTACCACTTAAAAGGCGAGTACAGCTTTGTGTTAAAATGGTGGCATTTTCCTAACAGAGTCGAACTTCGATTATCCCGACCTCGATTATCCGGGTTTTTTCGATTATCTGGACTTGCTTAGCTGGTCCCAGATTTTCATGAATATTAATTAGCCATATTTAAGACCCGCAGCAGAACTTTTTCCCTTCAAATTAAGTAATGAAACTTTGGTTCAAACTGAATTTGTTTCGCTTCAAAACACATATCTGTACCCGTTTTGAGCTCACGAGCCCCATACTAATGTAATGCATTTCACTGAGCTCTGATTTGCTAAGGTGTTCTTTGTTTCTAGCTGAAATTTCACGCTCCACTTGTTCAGTAATTCAGCTTTGGTTTTGGCTCATTAATATTCATATTTTCGATTATCCAGACTCTTGATCATCCAGACTATTCAGCACAATGATATACTTTCTATGTGGCGAAAAGTTTACAGCCAGATATTGCAAGTAAGTTTCTATAAGTGTGGCAGGTGAAAACAAAATACAATGGAAAGAAACCTTGCATGATTGCAAGAACTGAAGAGGAATGTTCTCTCACGAATCTCTTATTGCTGATAACAACCTAGGCCTCCCAGTCATTCTCAGGGGAGTCATATTTCTCCTCCTCCCTCCTTGTGAGGAGGGGAAATATGACTCCCTAAAAACGACTGCATGGGAGGCTAATAACAACCTCTACAAATCAAAATGCTTTTCCGCTGTTCGTTCCAGTCATAGCTGTTTGAGGACTGCAATGGAATTTTAACTGAGTTTACGATACATGAGATAATCTATTGGCAGCTTAGAAATTTATTAACCCTTAACAATTTTTTTTTATTTGACTATAAAGTTAACGCTAAAAAACAACGACGTTTCGACCGATCAACGGTCATTTTCAAGTTGAAGGATAAAATTGTTTAACATGCGCTTATATAATAATCAATTGTAAAATGCTAATGAGGTACTGACTAAAACTCTAAAATATTTGCATAGAAACAATACGAGAAAATCGCGGCAATAATGGTAAGAACGCTAAGGCGAAAGAGACAATATTAAAAGTGAATAATTAGGTAAAAACTTTTGCGCGGATCGAATCACACTGTTTGTTCAGTTTTGGTTTAAGTTCACGAATAAAAAGCATTTCAAAAATCAAACAGTCTAATCTACTCTGACACTTCTTTAAAATCTTGAAATTTCTTTCGATGGTCTCCGGATCTTGTCCATGCTCGTCCTTTGCGTGGTTGCCGATTGTTGATCGCTTATGTTCCTCCACACGTTGATGTAGGTGTCGACTCGTGAAGCCGACATAGTCTGCATCACACAGACCACACTTATAATAATAGACAACGTTTTGTTGATTAACGATTGGAGGTTTGTGTTCCTTCGGTTTGAATTGTCTTTTGATCTTCTGACTTGTGTAAACGGGCTGGACAACGGCATCAATCTTTCGGCTGAGATCACCGAGTTGGTGTCTTACCGCATTTGCTGATTTTTGGTCTTTGAACGGTAGGACAATTCTGATAGGGGCATCATGGTCATCGGATAGTTGTTGTTTGGTACATACATCCTCGGAGACTTTCATTTCAATAAAATGTCTGATGGTATTCTCTACGAGAGTTCCGGGATAATGCAGGCGAGCAAAAACAAAACTGAACAAATAGTGTGATTCCATCCGCGCAAAAGTTTTTACCTAATTATTCACTTTTAATATTGTCTCTTTCGCCTTAGCGTTCTTACCATTATTGCCGCGATTTTCTCGTATTGTTTCTATGCAAATATTTTAGAGTTTTAGTCAGTACCTCATTAGCATTTTACAATTGATTATTATATAAGCGCATGTTAAACAATTTTATCCTTCAACTTGAAAATGACCGTTGATCGGTCGAAACGTCGTTGTTTTTTAGCGTTAACTTTTATAGTCAAATCCATTTCGAAAAATTTGTTGATTCGAATTTTTGTTTAGTTAAATTTTTGGTGATAATTAGTCTGGAGGACTAATCTTCTCCATTTAAGGAGTTGCGATGGAAATAACAGCGGTCTTGTGTCACTGTGGGGTGACTCTAGGGTTGTGACGTCATTCACATTAGCGGCTGTTGTTCGTTTACCGAGTCAACAAACTTGATTGTGGTAAATTTGCCGCTTTATAAGTGTTTTTCGAGCTATTTTTCTCCACAAAGGCCCCCAGGCTGGCATCATTAAGCTGGAATGTGGGTAAAGGCAAGCCGTTGAAAGAAGCCAGAGGTGAGAGACGGTTTCTTGCTGAATGAGACGCCAAATATGTTTCGTAGCCAATGTGGCGGTGGATAGACGAAGCTGTCTCTCTCTCTGCTAACTTTATGGAAGGATTCCAGGACCTACCCAGGCAATTTGGACTAGTTTTGATTGGTAAAAAGTTCAATAATAATAATAATAATAATTTAGAACTTATATAGCGCATTTTCCATGTGTATATGTTCAAATGCGCTCTACAAGCAGATGAAATTGGAATTTGGAAATGTTGGTTTTTGTGGAGAGGGGAAAACCGGAGTACCCGGAGAAAAACCTCTCGGGGCAGAGAAGAGAACCAACAACAAACTCAACCCACATATGACGTCGAGTCCGGGAATCGAACCCGGGCCAGATTGGTGGAAGGCGAGTGCTCTCACCACTGCGCCATCCCTGCTCCCCGACGTCATATTTTCCTGGTAGTACTGGGTGACCCTACTTGGAAATAGGGAATGGAAGGGTTCTATGTTCGTGGAATAGTTGACTTTCCCAGAATGCTTTTGGGGCGTGAACAAGTCAACTTGAGATTCGCGAGATTGGCTCCAATAAAATGGGTAAAGCGTGGCCCGCAGAAAAACTGAGAGGAAAATTTCCATTCAGATGCCAAGCTCTGGCCTTAAGGTTTGCTGTAAATGTGAAATTTTGATTTTTGGGCAATGTTTTTTATTAAAAGGTTGACCACGAAAATGTGTAAGTTTTGGTGTTGTTCTTTGGTCAAAAGACTGGCATTTTGGGCTTTGTTGCCAAGTAAAGTGTGCAATGCAGCGGAATTCGGGTATTGTTGTTTGTTTTCTTTTTTTTTTTTTTTTTGATTTGATAATTGCAAAAAGCACCATTTAGTGCTATTTACACATTATTATGTCTTTGTGACAAAATTTAAACAGGAAATAAATCATAAAAGCAAAAGCGGTATGTTCTACGCATATATGCGTAGTTGGTATGTTAAGGGTTAAAAGCAGCTGTGTGGTTAACTGTAAACTAACGACAACTGTGCAATGAAAGAGGCATAATTGTTCTGCTACACATTTTGTTAAATCTCAATAAAATTCGTTGGTTCCGTAAAACAGCTCCCTCCTCAAGAAGTTGCCATTGATTGAACATGAAATATACAAATAAAAGAAATTTCTATTCCAAGTATGCACCAACCCATTCTCGCTTAAAACCATGTTTGAAGACAACATTATATGAAGGTGACTCACAGTGCAAACTCATGTTAAGATGCACACAAAGAATATTAAAACTTGGCATTTCAAACAAGAAAAGAAAGCAGGAAATCAATCATAATCAGGGGCACCCAACAACAAATTTCGGTAGATATCTGTTCGGTGGAGGGTAATTAGCCTTGCGCTTTCGGCGTCTATTAAAGAGTGCACTCGGATTTTCGTAACTAAAACGTGGCCTAAAAGATTCGCAATTGGGAAATCATAGCCCCTAAGGTTTTCGGAAAGGCCGTAATTGCTGTTTTTGGCAGTCAAAAACGTCAGCCAACATTTTCGGAAAGAAAATAGCTCCCTAGAAAGTTTGTGGAAAGTTCATTTCAGCTTGCATTTTCTCAAAGGAATATTATGTTCCCTAAAATTTCCGGGCAATTTACATTTCAGCTAGGGAATCCGAACAGATGAACGTCTTATAGCTTATGAAAACATTGCTTTAAACAGACTTCAAACACCATAAGGCACTTAAAAATGCCTTTCTACAATTTTTGGTTGATTTGGCTAGTTGGGTGCCCCTGCGTAATCCCTTCTTTCAATTTTTTTTCTAAAATACTTGGGTTGGTCACGATATGGGAGGCGTATATTGCTAACCAAAAGACTGTATTTGCAGAACTCAATACAGATCTTTGTACACCTAAAGATTCCACGCTTTCTATTAAAGGCATCCATTCTAAGTTATTTTGGTGCATCCACTGTTATCCTGAGCTATCCATCACTTTTGCAACTTTATTCTACGTTCTTTTCAAAATGAAAATAATAAGGACTTTAATGGACACAAACCTTTGTAAAATGTTTAATCAATCCACCATATTTTGGAGTATCCAACCTCAGTTTTGCCTATCCATTCACACAGCACAGATTCGTCGCGACGACGAGAAGTTCGAGAAGAGTCGGAAATAATAGGCTCCAATCTCCCAGCGGACACGTGATTTAGGAGTTTAGTCACGACCCAAATACAACCAGGATTTCCTTTCAAAGAGCTGACGCCTCTCGAGTTACCACGTATGCTAAGGAAGTCTACGGCAGTTACAAGACACCACTTCATCACGGCAACCCTGGATTCAAAACGTCCAAGAACGATGTGTTTCAAAATCTTTTCTGTTTTCGCAGTCGTAATTGCAGCGGGTTTGTGTGCCAACGTCGACTTCAACAGTAAGTATTGGCCAACCTTCCTCAATGTTTATGTACGTTTTTCATTGACTTAACCTGATCACCACCTTGCTCGAATCCGGCGATGACTTGTACAGTCAATGGTGATTTTGCAGTGGTTGCAAATACGGCGGTACACTCGCGATCTAGCCTCGTGGTTTTATACTGTCTGACGTGTTCACTCCAGTGCTTTACCTTCGATTATTCTTTGTATCATTCAATCAAATACGTCCTCATTACTCAGGAAATTGTTTTTCCCTGGCCATATCATGCCAACAGTTTCTGGTGTTCAGAGTCAAGTGCTGAGAGTTTATTTGCGAGCCAGTAGCTCCTTTAGTACAAATGAAAGAAATTAAATAATTTAGTTTTCAAATGATAAAAATTTTCCTTTCACGTTCGATGTCCACTTAAACTTTTCAAGTTTCATATCGAATACGTGACTGCATTACATCGTCAAGACGTTGTGCATATACCAGTCGATTTTCTTCCCTTATTTTTAGAAAGCTTGTACAAGTTCGAACAAAAGCACGCGAAATTGGTTCAATCTTAAAATCTGGGAAACTAAGGAAATTTGCATGGGAAAAATAAAAGATAAGCATAAGGAGGATCATGTGGAATATCAAACGCACTTACGAACTGAAATCAATACGAATGATTCAAGTTAATGCAGGGGGGGACGCTTTTTGCTTTTGTGGGTATGGAGGCAGTATACGGCTACAAACCCTTAACCCCACTTATCTGAGGATTAGAGGCCTGAAGACATGATAGTTCACACCAATTGTAGCCCTGCCGTATAACCTCATCGCAAAGTTCGGGGAGGGGGTTGCTATTCCTCTACATTGTCACCCTGGGGGCAGTTATGAAATCAAATTTTAGCGAATTTGGACTCTTTTAAAGGTCAGGTGCTAATTTGCTCCTCAGACTTGGAATGTCAGTAGCGTCTAAATATAATGAAATCCTCGGATAGCAATACAATCTGCACTACGTTTAGACTTTAATGTAATTCGTCTACTCCTTCATGCCCTAAATTTTGCTTCATCTATTCATGTTTATATATATATATATATATATATATATATATATATATATATATATATATATATATATATATATATATGTATATATATAAGCCCAGACCGTAACGATGACAGCAAAAATCTGAAAGATTAGGACCGACAAAACGTTCTTTTATGTGCTGAACTATGAGATAGCAAGCCAAGACGTAAAAAATTACAAGCTATCAGGCGAAATGTACATATCCAACCGGCAAAAAGGAATACGCATTCTCCTCTTCCAACCCCGGAAAATGCAGTTCGGCGACTTCTACCTTTCCGTAATTTATATTTCAAGCAAACTATAACGGTCATCGACAAAGGGAGAGCATTAAGGAAGACATCAAACAGTATAAACTAAGCTTTGTTTCCTTATCTTTTGTAACCCTGACTTAACATTCCACTACTTCGGTAGGCTGTACTCACTCTTGAATGACACCTTGTAACGTGGATACGCGAAAGATGTCTCCTCCGCTGTGATATTTTCTTTTTATTTATTTATTTCTTTAGTTCTTTATTATTATTTTTTTTATGAGAATCTCTTAAAATTGAAATTGCAAAATTTTCAATCGTTTCCTGAAAGGAAGTGAACACCATTGTGAGCAGAATACGACGTATCTGCGACGTTCCTCCAGTGAGCCACAGACCTCCTGTGCGGGTCAAATACGCGGCAAGCGGAAATTGGATGTTTTAAAAACTTCGCCAGTTGTTATCATCGTGTTTGCAACTATTAATCAAGGCACATGCTTGGCGCAAGGGTTGGGGTTCCTGTGCCATGCGGCGTAATAAATGTAATGTAAACAGTTTCGGGAATGAAAGATTTTCAGAGTCTTATTTTTTCAAAGTTACACGTTTACAGTTCAAAACATCATTGCTTTTCACTTTTCATATCATCCTCTAGGGTAACACCGTTTAATTCGAGACTCTTACGTATTTGCTATACCGTTATCCTCTCGTTTAATCTCGCTCACTTTAACCTGCGATCAGGCGAGGAGGGAAGAGGAAAAATTCTGAAAGCCCTCGAACACAGGGGCTTGTTTGTCATTACTGATAAGTGTCTCAATAAAAAAATCTTGAACTGATAAAGGTGAAAGCTACTCCCTGCATAGGTGGTCATGTCTTCTGGGTATTTCCTGTTTAAATTAAACTATGCAACCTGATTATGATTGTTTTCGAGATGGGGCCACTGTCAACTTTTGTCGACCGCTAAGGGCGTCAGGCCGAATGCGCAGGCTGTGTTTTGATTCTTGGTAGTAAAATCGAACGCAAAAGAGGTGTAAAGATACCCGTGTTCTTCACTCAGCTATGAATTTATTCACAAACGTAAAAGATGCAACACGACGTCGCCTCAAAGTGTCAACAGATAACCCGCAATCGTCTGAGTATGGTACTTGCTTCAAACATTGTGTATTTTTCTGGCTAAGAAAAAAAAACAAACAAACCAAATCCGTTTTCGTCTCACTGTACACATGGACCACACAGTAAGTCGATCGGGAATGTATATTTCAGTGTATGTTAAGCATTTTTCCAACCACCAAGGGCCGTTGCCAAAGGGAAAGCTACAGGATGAGGGGATGGCTTTTAAAGAGACAGTGGTGCTGGAGCATACGTAGCAGGCGATGCGCGAATTAAAGCAACGCGCGAATTAGTGGTGGTGCGTGAGTGAACGCAAATGTTTGTTCTTATCAACTGAGATTAGAGAGCTGACGTGTAAAGCATCATCCCATCGTCAAAGGATCGTTACTATAACACCACACAAGTACTACGAGTAACATACGAGTAACATACGGGTACATACAGATAATACGAGTAACATACAAGTAACATACGAATATTTACAAATGTAACAAGGGTTGGTCAATTTTGACGTCTTGTAAACTTTTTATAGAGCGCGAGGATTGTACGATTCCAGAACGATTGTTATCTTCGTTCGATCCCATATTTACCAAGGTCTTATTTCAGAGAGAGTAAAAGGAGGCATAACAATTTAGCGTCTCTCTACTCGTGCGTCCCAAATTATGGGTCTACCAAATTTACGTTACGAGAAAATCTCATAAGCGTTCTATGAGGCGGAATGTGACCGTCCAGTTAAAAGCAACTGTTGAGAATTTGAGCACTTAAAGAGTCACTGCGCGGGACAAAATATCTAAAATATCGTAGTTTCCCAACACTAAATAAGAGCGAATATCAATTTTTGTGCGATAACATAAATAAAACAAACCCCCCTCTTGTGCATTCTTGTGTGGTTTTGGATGAAAGGTAGCGGTTTTGACCTCGTATTATTCCCTTTGTGCTGTTGAGTTTATGCACCGCACATATTACATAGTTTATGTCGGTTTACAGCCTTGCTCGGCTCTCGTTGCTTGTTCACTAGCCTGCGTCGCAGACGAAATTCTTATATTTTATCTTCGACGTAGGCTACTTGTTCACAGGCTAGTAGAACTTTCAGCTGACCATCGCTGTTTCTGACGACTTAGTCGAGCATAAAGCTGGGGTCAGTCGAGTGAAACTAAAGAAGGATGGCCTAAGAGAAAATATGTGTCGAGGAGGCTGGACTGAGTTCATGTTCACTTATGGGTGCCTCTTCACTCATTACACAGGGCTGAACTGTAAGGGGCAGTCTCCACCCGCCAATGGCACTCTACACTGCACACAGCAAGTCAACAGCCAGGACGTCCGCTGTCAGCTGACGTGTAACCAGAGCTATGAAGTCACATACCTTGCCGCTGAGTATTACATGTGCCATGGAAACGGCAAATGGACCACTGTGCCGACATTTGCAGACATAAAATGGCCCGACTGCAAAATATACCAGTAAGAGAAAACCGTTGGTTGTCAAAGTGCTCCCGTCCATCTCCACATTATTTTAGCTACTCCAGACTACAGTGGAACCTCGATTTAACGAAGTGCCAAGGAACTAGGGAAATTAGTTCGTTACAGCGAGGTCCTTTTCTATACATTTCAAAAGGTCGAGCTGAAGAATTTATCGTTCGTTAGTATATACTAAAACAGTGGATAGCGTTGAAGGTGAGCTCTGATTGACTAGTCAAACTCCGAATATCCTTTGCTATTTACCTCCGAGCAACTCGAGAGTTTCGTGCTCCCTCGTGTGAATTTCGCAAAAATGGTGTCCCGCTTTGCATTCGTGTCAAGCGAAGAAATAATCCAAATTAACGACGAAGCAGTCCCTGAAAACACAAAGAAAGCGACTTAATTTGGTTTGGCCGTGTTTAAAGGTAATGGTTGATGTTTTCAACCGGCGTTTATCGATAAAAACCAATAAGAAAGGTTTTGTTTACAAATGCAAATTAATCTTGCGTAACCTCACTTGTTCACTTGAAAACCAAAGTTGAATGATATTTTTTACAGAATGGTTTCAAATACAGAGAGAGTTTGCAACTCCATTTGAAGAAGTGTCGCCACCAGAACTAAACAAATGTCTTCAGAAATTTCATCTGTCAGCGAGGAAACGGGTGGCTTGTTGTTTCAGTCCTTTGCGCACGGGAAAATTTTCCAATCGTTGCTGGAATATATGACTTAAAATCAATATTTTGTAATGTATATTATCTCACTGTTTTAGTATATACTAAAACAACTATTCATCTCAGTGTCGGTGGCTAGCGGTGGATATTTACCTCGTCGCTTCGCGGCTCGGTAAATATCCACCACTAGCCACCTCAACTTCGGTGAATAGTTGTTAATTATATCGTGGACTTCGTTATCTAGAGGTTCGTTAAATCGAGGTCCCTCTGCAGTCAGTCACGCGGAAGCGAACGATATGTGCTGATAATGTGAGGGGAGAAGAAGAGAGGGCAACCTAACTGTGTCTTTCCTCGCACGCCATATTTTCGTGGATGCCCTCAATCTTCACCCCTAGGAAAGTCTGTATTTTTCCTTTACAAAAGTTTAAGTTATTGAGCAAAGGTTTATTTACACCACTCTGGGCTTAAGAGCCTTGACTATGAATAATCTGTAAGTGCGATGATATATTTCTTTAGTGCTTACTCGACAATACCATCATCAAGACTCGATCAAATAGTCGCTTCCGATTCTGCCCTAGACCTCTTTTGGCGCTGGTCAGGCAGGCGAGTTGGATCCTTGTTAAATACCGCTGGGACATATTTCCCGATATCGCACAAAATCTTTCACGCCTATTACATACATTAGTTGTACAACACTATTATTTCGTTTCTTTAACTAATCGCGTCATGGCCATGCGGTGAAATGTATATAGCTTTTTATGTTTTTACTATATAATTGTAAAAAGTTTTAGTAATTATTTTCATGCACTAGAGATATCCTGAATGTGATATAATAAAGTCATCTTATCTTATCTTATCTTCAGACTGGGTGGGCCGGTGCCTTGAACAAGACTGATCCACGTGACATCATGATCGACTGACAGGTGTCAAACTGATCACGCCAAACCATCAACGAGAGCTTTCATTTGAGAAAAGTTGATGTAGTAATCTATGGTAGTGAATGACGAAGACATGGAAAAATAAATGTATGATTACTTAAGAGACTCAAACTGAATAAATAACTCATTCTGTGGCGACAAATCGTATGACAATGTTCAAACAGGTGCGAATTTGTAGTGAGTGAGTGAGTGAGTGAGTAAGTGAGTGATATCTTTATTGTGCCGTACTCTCGCAAGGGAGGTATTCAGGGGTCTCTTTACAATAAAGAGTCTAAAATTTTAACGACTTGTGAGTGAGTGAGTGAGTGAGTGAGTGAGTGAGTAGACGGCTCTTCATCTCTCACGAGCTAAAAAAATGCTGAATATGCACAACTGAAATGTTGGAATTGATGACAGCCAGACATATTTCAGTTGACGTGTGCTTTCCAAGCAAATTGTATTCGAACCTTTCCAAAGGGAAACAAACAGTGGAACAGTTACATAACATACGTTTCTTTTGTGCACTGTATGCACTTGTTCATGATGTGACAACACAGAAACTACTACAATCGTGGCCTGACACTGGCTAAATGAACCAGTCGTGTTTACGAGGTCATTGTAAGAATTTACAGTCACATCACTTGAATAATGGTAAGGCCGCCTGTTCACAAGTGTTCGCCAACGCACAACCGTAGCTGCCTCTGAGATCATTTGTGGAGCACCCCTATACAATATCAAAGAATCAAGTACCGCTCGCGGACGGAGGTACACTTTCTTTCATCCCTAAAAAGCGTAGATTATATTTCGTATACTGCGAGGAACATAAAGACCTACAAAGAAATGAAAAGCGGTCTCTGCGGGCTCTACCATATTGGATAGTGAATCTTGCAGGTAGCTTACCGCCCACCAGCAGGCAAGGAGACATGCAGTCGAGGCTGCTGCGCAGCATAGAGGCAGCGGAAGGACTAGAACTAGAGCGAACAGACCTGCACCAACGAGAGAAGACTCCGCTATTACGAACACAACGAATGAGATGAGAAATGGTGCGATGACGAATCCAACGCATATTATGCAGGGAATTGACCCCGCCAGATCTGCAGTGCTCACAAACAGAACGGTCAGCGGTCTTCGTCTGGAGAACCTGAGGAGCCGTGACAAGCGCGAACCTCGCTTGCTGATTGGTTGTTGTTGTGGCAGCCAGTGATGAAGCACCTTTTCAGGTTTGTCATCTGGCAAGTGGAACCTGACCCGTCTGTGACCAGTATCAGTTGTGCTGTCAAGGCTGCTGATACCTTGAATGTTGTCCGTTATAACCTAGGGGGAAAAGGGAGTAATTCTACTTAATCAATCTCGACCGCTCGACCGTATTCCCTTCCCGGTAAAAAGAAACATAAGCGATTTCTGTGTCGACAACTTTGACGTTCTCTTACTCCGACTTGGGTCTTTCCGCAGTAATCAAAGGTAATGCAGTAGCAAAAGCCAGAGAATTCGGATTTAGTTTTACACAAGTGCCACAAGTGGCTGACATGCCACGTCACCAATCAACCTCCTTCCCAGAAAAGACTGCTTTGTTTTAGAGATGACTTTTCAAGAAGCCAAGAAGCTCAGCTGCTCACCTCCCCTTCCCTGTTTTTCTATGTCAGTGTAATATATCACATCATTAGTTTCTAAAATTTATTAGTATAAATCTACTAGCGTTCTATCACGAATGCCGTTCTCTGATTGGCTACGCTACTCGCTATCTATTCTGTGATAGATAGTGAGTAGCGGCTGTCAACAAAATGGTGCCCGCTTGTTCGCGTTTTCGAAGTGTCTGAGAGGAGAATTTTGATAATTTACTTGTTTAGTTTTGAACGACTAGTAGATTTATACTAAAACAATTAGATTATTCGCTCTCGATTTCTATGCGTGATAGCCGATTCGGGCTGCGCCCTCATCAGCTATCACGCGATAGAAATCTCGCGCTCATAATCTAATTGTTGAATGGATCTTCTGGTGGGGTGTACAGGTATAGGAGGAGGGGGGGGGGGGAGGGGGTGGAGGTAAAATGAAGTTAACACCAAGAGCATAATAGTTATTAGCTCTTTGAATTAAACACCACCTTTAGGTTTACTGTATTGCAATGCATGAAAGTTGGTAAGATTGACTAAAATTTTTAACCACTACAAGACATATTGAGTGTTGGAAGAAAAATATTGTTTACTGCAATTGTAGCTGTTGTTCCTGAGATTAACAAGGTTATTAGCTAGCCAGCCTAACAAATAACCTCACTTCACCTTACCATTTGAGCCAAAATTTCCATCCTTCTTGTATACAACAAAGGCACTTCTCGTCTCTATTTCGTATTCATAAATGACTTTAAAACAGAGATTCGTGGAACCAAGCCTTCCACATCCAAGGGCGCAATCACAATTTGCAATGCACGGCTGATAAATTGCGAGCTGTGTTCATACAGCCTGTATCAATCTTGTGCTCATGGCAATAAGAAATAATTTCCCATGCTTCTTGGCATGCAATTTTGAGTTTTTCAAATCCCAACACGAAAAGCCCATAGGGGGCCTATTTTCCATTCTTTCTTTCTTTCTTTATTTATTTATTAGCCATTTTCACAATATTTACTTTTAATACACCTAAGTTAGTGGCGAGGAGACCTCAGGAAACCACGAGGCTTATAGGAGAGGCCACCTCGAAGGATAATATATAAGTATAATTTGGTGCTGCCACTTAGGAAAGACTCACAAACAACAGGACTTGTTCACTGAAATATAATTTTATTCAGTTCTAGTCTCCCTGCCGGACACCTGATTTTGAAGTATCCATTCTAGTCACAACTTAAAACAACCTTAGGCTCCCCGACAGTGTTACTTCTCAGGGGAGGGGGTTGTCCCTAGTTTCTAGCAGGTGAGTACCACTTAAAAGGCGAGTACAGCTTTATGTTAAAATTGTGGCATGTTCCCAATAGAGTCGAACCTCGATTATCCGGACCTCGATTATCCGGGTTTTTCGATTATCTGGACTTGCTTAGCTGGTCCCAGTTTTCATGAATATTAATTAGCCATATTTAAGACCCGCAGCAGAACTTTTTCCCTTCAAATTAAGAAATGAAACTTTGGCTCAAACTGAATTTGTTTCGCTTCAAAACACATATCTGTACCCGTTTTGAGCTCACAAGCCCCATACTAATGCAATGCATTTCACTGAGCTCTGATTTGCTCAGGTGTTCTTTGTTTCTAAGTGAAACTTCACGCTCCACTTGTTCAGTCATTCAGCTTTGGTTTTGGCTCAATAATATTCATATTTTAGATTATCCAGACTCTCGATCATCCAGACTATTCAGCTCACTCCCCACGAGTCCAGATAATCGAGGTTCAACTGTACCAACCTATTTGCTTCACAACATATTGTCTTCAATTATCATTTACACAATGATATACTTTCTATGTGGCGAAAAGATTACAGCCAGATATTGCAAGTAAGTTTCTATAAGTGTGGCAGGTGAAAAGAAAATACAATGGAAAGGAACCTTGCATGATTGCAAGAACTGAAGAGGAATGTTCTCTCACGAATCTCTTATTGCTGATAACAACCGCAGCCTCCCAGTCATTGTCAGGGGAGTCATATTTCTCCTCTTCCCTCCTTGTGAGGAGGGGAAATATGACTCCCTAAAAACGACTGCATGGGAGGCTAATAACAACCTCTACAAATCAAAATGCTTTTCCACTCCTTCTTCCAGTTATAGCTGTTTGAGGACTACAATGGAATTTAAACTGAGTTTACGATACATGAGATAATCTATTGGCAGCTTAGAAATTTATCAACCCTTTGACTACCAATTTATTCCAATTTTTTTTTAGTAAAATGTTTGGTGATAATTAGTCTGGAGGACAAATCTTCTCCATTTAAGGAGTTGCGATCTAAATAACAGCGGTCTTGTGTCACTGTGGACCCACTCTAAGGGTGTGACGTCAGTCACATTAGCGGCTGTTGTTCGTTTACCGAGTTAACAAACTTGATTGTGGTAAATTTGCCGCTTTATAAGTGTTTTTCGAGCTATTTTCCTCCACAAAGCTCCCAGGCTGGCATCCTTAAGCTGGAATGTGGGTAAAGGCAAGCCTTTGAAAGAAGCCAGAGGTGAGAGACGGTTTCTTGCTGAATGAGACGCTAACTATGCTTCGTAGCCAATATGGCGGTGGATAGACGAAGCTGTCTCTCTGCTAACTTTCTGGAAGGATTCCAGGACCTACCAAGGCAATTTGGGCTAGTTTTGAATGGTAAAAAGTTCAATCGACGTCATATCTTCCTGGTAGTACTGGGTGGCCCTACTTGGAAATAAGGAATGGAAGGGTTCTATGTTCGTGGAATAGTTGACTTTCCCAGAATGCTTTTGGGGCGTGAACAAGACAACTTGAGATACGCGAGATTGGCTCCAATAAAATGGGTAAAGCGTGGCCCGCAGAAAAACTGAGAGGAAAATTTCCATTTAGATGCCAAGGTCTGACCTTAAGGTTTGCTGTAAATGTAAAATTTTGATTTTTGGGCAATGTTTTTTATTAAAAAGTTGACCACGAAAATGTGTAAGTTTTGGTGTTGTTCTTTGGTCAAAAGACTGGCATTTTAAGCTTTGTTGCCAAGTAAAGTGTGCTATACGGCAGAATTCGAGTATTGTTTTCAGTTTTTTTGGATTTCATTGCGCAGAATTCTATTTTTTCCATGACATTTACTTGCAGTGCGAAATATTTGATAAATCCGGCATAAAAGAATGCGCATGCAGCACAGGTGGGATATGATTGGTTAACCGATTCAGCTTTGGGAATACTAGAGTCCCTTCGCCGAAATCCACAACTGTCAATCAAACGTCAAGATGAGCAGAGTAAATTTTCAAGGTGCGATATGTGGACAATAACACTAAAGATTAAAGGGCGGGAACGCTCTCTT
>JAEMWC010000404.1:700000-741658 GCA_016490735.1 Pachyseris speciosa
GGAGACTCGGTGACCCAGCGGCAAATATAACCAGGATTTCCTTTCACAAATTGACGCCTCTCGAGTTACCACGTATGCTAAGGAAGTCAACGGCAGTTACAAGACACCACTTCATCACGACAGCACTGAATTCAAAAAGTCCAAGAACGATGTGTTTCAAAATCTTTTCTGTTCTCGCTGTCGTAATTGCAGCGGGTTTGTGTGCCAACGTCGACTTCAACAGTAAGTATTGGCCAACCTTTCTCAATGTTTATGTACGTTTTTCATTTAATTAACCTGATGACCACCTTGCTCGAATTCGGCGATGACTTGCGTAGTGATGGTTTTGGAGTGGTTGTAAATACGGTACACTCGCGATCTTGCCTCGTGGTTTTATACCGTCTTTCGTGTTCACTCCAGTGCTTTACCTTCGATTATCCTTTATATCATTTAATTAAATACGTCCTCATTAATCAGGAAATTATTTTTGCCTGGCCATATCATGCCAACGGTTTCTGGTGGTCAAAGAGTCACTGAGAGTTTATTTGCGAGCCAGTAGTTCTTTGGAGATGACAGAAATTAAATAATTTAGTTTTCAAATGATAAAAATTTTCATGCGTGGACGCAGCGTGCGGTGGCACGCGTTTTGAGAGAGCGAAGTTCCCGTTTCCTATTTTTTTTCTCTAAAACAAATAATTATCGTAAATCTTCGATGAAGAAATAAGTACCGAAGACCTATGTCAGCCGGGGCACCCAATAACAAGTTTCGGTAGATATCTGTTCGGTGGAGAGTAATTCGCCTTGGGTTTTCGGCGTCGATTAAAGAGTGCACTCGGATTTTCGTAAGTAAAACGTGACCTAAAAGATTCGCAATTGGGAAATCATAGCCCCTAAGGTTTTCGAAAAGGTCGTAATTGCTGTTTATGGCACTCAAAAACCTCAGCTAGCATTTTGGAAAGAAAATAGTTCCCTAGAAAGTTCGTGGAAAGTTTATTTCAGCTTGCATTTTCTCAAAGGAAGATGTTCCCTAATATTTTCGGGCAATTAAAATTTCACCTAGGGAGTCCGAACAGATGAACTTCTTCTAGCTTATGAAAACATCACTTAAAACAGACTTCAAACACTATAGGGTACTTAAAAATGCGTTTCCACAGCTTTTGGTTAATTTGGCTTGTTGGGTGCCCCTGCTATGTAATGACCAGAGGCAAACACAAGAGGGGAGCTCGTGGATCAACGGAAGAGAAGCAAACTTCGGCTAAACGTGCGAACGTGGAGGCAGAGAACATGGCGGCAGAGAATAGTTCGTTGGCAACAGACTCCTCGGATGAACCTAGTCTGAGTGACCTGCGAGAAATGTTGGTGGACATTCAAATTACGGTGGCGGACATCCAACGGGAAAACAGGGGGATCAGCAGTGAGCTGAGGCAACTGAAAACAACGGTGAAAGAACAGAAAGATCAGGGGCACCCAACGACAAGTCTCGGTAGATATCTGTTCAGTGGAGAGTAATGCGCCTTGGGTTTTCGGCGTCGATTAAGGAGTGCACTTGGATTTTCGTAACTAAAACGTGGCCTAAAAGATTCGCAATTGGGAAATCATAGCCCCTAAGGTTTTCGAAAAGGTCGTAATTGCTGTTTATGGCAGTCAATAACGTCAGCTAGCATTTTCGGAAAGAAAATAGTTCCCTAGAAAGTTCGTGGAAAGTTCATTTCAGCTTGCATTTTCTCAAAGGAAGATTATGTTCCCTAACATTTTCGGGCAGTTAAAATTTCAGCTAGGGAGTCCAAACAGATGAACTTCTTCTAGCTTGTGAAAATATCACTTAAAACAGACTTCAAACACCATAGGATACTTAAAAATGCCTTTCTACAGCTTTTGGTTGATTTGGCTCGTTGGGTGCCCCTGAAAGATGAAATAGCAAGACTAAAGATATCACTCGACAAGGCAACAAAAAGTCACGATGAAGCGGAAAGAGTTTCTGGCAGTGGCAAAAAAAAAAAACGTATCGACGAGCAGCAAGAGGAAATAATGGAATTATACGACTTACAGGACAATTTAGAATTTTATTTACAGTATACTCGTAAGAATATTCTGGAAATACACGGTGTGCCGGAGAGCGCTCACACAACAACAGAGGACGCTGTGTTGAAGGTAGCGGAGGCCTTGGAGATGTCAATTCAACCACAGGACATTGAAATATCTCATAAATTAAACAGAAAAGGGATCAAACCCATAATCGTAAAATTCCTGAGCTACAAAGTTAAATCGAACCTGTATAGAGCGAGAGCAAAGCTGAAGAATTTAAAAATATCAAGCCTCTTCCACGGAACTTCTCATGCAGCAACTGCTGCGGCAGAAAGAATCTTCCTTAACGAAAGGTTGACATCTTACCGGAGAAAAATTGTAAACAGAGCTAACGAAAAGCGAAAGAATGGAGAACTATTAAGTGTCTGGACATTGGATAGGAAGATATACGTAAAAACCTCTCCTGAAGGTACGCCTATCCGGATAAATGAACTAGAAGACTTAGAGTGTCTTTAAAATGTCTGACAAGAAGTTTACCAAAACCAAATGACAGTATTCAAAGCGTGGGGAAACAGGACTTAGCTTGCTTTACCTAAGGAAGCTTAAAAAGCAACTTTGTTTGTAGTTAAACGTTGGAACTGTTTGTTTGTTCTCTGTTACTGTTGCGATTTATTTCTCTTTAAATTTTCTTTCTATACAGTCTGCTTTTTGTCGCCTAAGCTATGCAGGACTTAGCTTGCTTTACCTAAGGAAGCTTAGAAAGCAACTTTGTTTGTAGTTAAACGTTGGAACTGTTTGTTTGTTCTCTGTTGCTGTTGCGATTTATTTCTCTTTGAATTTTCTTTCTATACAGTCTGCTTTTTGTCGCCTAAGCTATGCAGGAGAATCTAAAATACGATATTCTGTCTTTAAATGTCCGTGGATTACGAGACCAATTAAAAAGGACGAGCATTTTTTCGAACTTAAAAGATCATGCGGCAAAATTTTATTTTTTGCAAGAAACCTATTCGAATTCGAACGATGAATTATATGGAAAAATGAGTGGGGAGGTGAAATGTTTTTTTCACATGGAACAACGCACAGCAAAGGTGTCTGCATTCTCCTACACCCAACAATGCAAAATAGAGCTCAGTATTCTTTTAGTAACAAGTCTGGAAGAATAGTACTAATTACTATCGTCCTAAAGGCGCTAAAATTATCTCTCTGTAACATATATGCACCCAATAACCAAACAGAACAATTAGAATTTTTGCAGGATTTAAACAATTGCTTCATGGATAAATCGGAAATTTCAAATCTTGTTGTTGGTGGTGACTGGAATTGCACACTATCAAAAAAGGATAAAATAGGTGGATTAATCTGGAGGCTAACAAACTATAGAAATCTACTCATGACAACTATGGACATCTTCGATTTAGTAGATATTCAGAGATCCGGCATCCACGACTCCGAAAATACACTTACGAATCAAAGTCTCTAAAAATTAAGATCCCGAATAGACTTTTTCTTGGTTGCAAAACATCTGGTTCAGTATGCATAAAAAAAAAAGCGACATTTATCCTTCTTTCGCACCAGATCATCAGGCAATTTACATTGCTTTGGTCTGTAGAAACAAAACACCCCTAGGCCTGGGACTTTGGAAATTCAATAACACCCTGTTAAAAGACGAAAGCTATGTGACCAAAGTTCGCAAAATCTACTCCAATGTTTGCATAGCATATGCCGACACAGAAGATAATAGGCTATTTTGGGAGATAATTAAGATAGAGATTAGAGCAAGTTTAAATGTAAAAAAGTCCAAGGCAGTCTGGCTTGGGAAATGGCGAAGAAACAAAACTACCCCTTTGCAATTAAAATGGTTACATTCTGGGGATTCATCTTTCCTATGAAAAACAAAACAACGAACTAAATTTCTATATTAAAATACGAAAGCTCCAAACAAAGCTTGATATTTGGAGTGCAAGGAATCTTACATTATTCGGGAAAGCGATGATCGTTAAGTCCCTGGGCCTCTCACAGCTGATATATTCGGCGTCAATTCTAGATATCCCGGATGATGTTATTTCTACAGTGATAACTAAATTATTCAGCTTCTGATGGAAGAACAAGAAGGATAGAATTAAACGGATGGGGCTCTTCCAGGATACGGTGAAGGGAGGAATACGCATGGTGGATACTCAAATAATGTTTAAGGCACTGAGACTATCATGGATCCCAAGGCTCCTGAAGAAGGGGAATTACAACTGGAAAACAATTCCTGATAATCATTATTACTTGAGAAAAACAGGCGGCCTGAACTTCTTATTGAGATGTAATTACGATACAAAATACTTTCCCAACTTCCGCGGCTCTATAGAAATATTTTGGCTTACTTCAATGAACTTTAGATTCTATATGGTTATGATCAAGCACAAGACGCAGTTTTATATAACAGCAAAAAGATACTCGTTGAAAACAAGCCGGTGTTCAATAAAGAATGGTACATGAAGGGCATTCTGTCTATTCAAGACCCTCTAGACCACGATGGTCAATCATTATCATACCGTCAATTTATTAACAAGTACTCTTGTAAAACTAATTTTCTTTAATACTATCAGATTATCAGCACCATCCCAAAACTCCTTTTGATTAAAGGAAGGACCGCAGAAACAATTAGAAAAGAGCTTTACAACGGTAATGTATTCACTTTCCAGTTGAATGAATCAGTTCAATTACATCTAGATAACATCAAAACGAGAAACTTCTATAAACTACTTTTGGCAAAAACTTACACAGTGGACCATGCAGGTCCTAAGAAATGAACAGAAATTTATCTTTGAGTGAGGAAAAGTGGGAAAAAATTTTTACCTACCTAAAAAAAGTCTGCAAAGAAACGAAGCTAAAGGAATTTCAATTCAAATTAATTCATCGAATTATAGTGACAAGAAAGGAACTGTATCGTTTTGGCATTAAGGAAGATGACAATTGTATATACTGTGATGAAAAAGATTCCATTGATCACACTTACAGAGACTGCCTCCCCATTCAATTCTTTACAGAGAAAGTTATTCATTGGTTTAATACTGTAAATGGATCTCGATTCAACCCGTCTGCTGAAGACAAGCTGTTTTTTTATCCTTTCCGGATCATGCGAAAAACGCCTATTAACGAAATTCAATTATACTCTGCTTATCATGAGGTATTACATCTATACCAGCAAACTACACGATAACTTAATTCTCCTCCCAGATTTTATTACAAACGGTCCTTCTAAAGTACAAAGGTGAAGGCCTGCAATAAGGTACAAAAAATGTCTCCTCCCCCTCTATAATAAGAAATGAATAATAAGAATAAAATTGTTACCTTAAGCTTCACTGTATCTTGTACTGTACTGTATAACTTTTAAATGTAGTAGTATTTTATTGCTGTAACCAATTAATTCCAATATGTCAATAAAGGATTTTATGTAAAAAAGTATGACAGAAAGCGGAATAAAAAAAAATTAAAGGGAAAAATTTTTCCTTTCACGTTCGATGTCCACTAAAAATTTTCAGGCTTCATATCGAATAAGTGACTGCATTACATCACCAAGACGTTGTGCATATACCAGTCGATTTTCTGCCCTTACTTTTAGAAAGCTTCTACAAGTTCAAACAAACGCACGCGAAATTGGTTCAATCTGAAAATCTGGCAAACTAAGGAAATTTCCAAGGGGAAAAATAAAAGATAAGCATAAGGAGGATCATGTGGAATATCAAACGCACTTATGAACTGAAATCAATGCGAATCATTCAAGTTAATGCAGGGGGAACGCTTTTTGCTTTTGTGGGTATGGAGGTAGTCTACGGCTGCAAATCCTTAACCCAACTTGTCTGAGGATTAGAGGCCAGTTGACATGATAGTTCACACCAATTTTAGCCCTACCGTGTGAGCTCATCGCAATGTTCGCGGGGGGGGGGGGGAGTGGCTATCCTCTACATTATCACCCTGTGGAGTGGGGCAGCTGTGAAATCAATTTTTTGCGAATTTGGACTCCTTTAAAGGTCAGGTGCTAATTTGCTCCTCAGACTTGGAATGTCAGTAGCGTCTAAATATCATTGAATTCTCAGATAGCAATATAATCTGCGCTACGTTGAGACTTTGATGTAATTCGTCTACTCCTTCATGCCCTAAATTTTGCGTCATCTATTCATGTTTATAAAAAAGAGCCCAGCCCGTAACGATGACAACAAAAATCTGAACTATGAGATATCAAGCCCCAAGACGCGAAAAGGAAATTGTCCACCACATGCTATGAGGCGAAACGTACATATTCAACCCGCAAAGAGGAACACCGCATTCTCCTCTTCAAACTGCGGAAAATGAGGCTCCGGGCGACTTCTACCTTTCCGTGATTTATATTTCAAGCAAACTATAGCGGTCATGGACAAAGGGAGAGCATTAAACAGTGTAAAGTCGGAGCTGAGTTCTGTTTGTTTATCTTTTGTAACCCTGACTTAACATTCCACTATTCCAGTAGGCTGAACCCACTCTCTAGATGACACCTTGGAATGTGGATACGCGAAAGACGGCTACAGACATTCAGTCTCCCTCGCTGTGATTTTTTTCATGAGCATCTCTTCAAATTAAAATTGCAAAATTTTCAATCGTTTCCTGGAAGGAAGCGAACAACATCGTGAGTAGAATACGACGTTTATTTGCGACGTCTTTCAGTGAGCCACAGACCTCCTGTGCGGGTCAAATACGCGGCAAGCGGAAATTGGATGTTTTAAAAACTTCGCCAGTTGCTATCATAGCGTTTTAATCATTTTTGTGCGATAACGTAAATAAAACAAACCCCCTTCTTGTGTATTCTTGTGTGGTTTTAGATGAAAGGTAGCGGTTTTGACCTCGTATTATTCCCTTTCTGCTGTTGGATTTATGTACCGCACATATTACATAGTTTTATGGCGATTTACAGCCTTGCTCGGCTCTCGTTGCTTGTTCACTAGCCTGCGTCGCAGACGAAATTCTTATATTTTATCTTCGACGCAGGCTACTTGTTCACAGGCTAGAAGAACTTTCAGCTGACCATCGCTGTTTCTCACGACTTAGTCGAGCATAAATCTGGGGTCAGTCGAGTGAAACTAAAGAAGGATGGCCTAAGAGAGAATATGTGTCGAGGAGGCTGGACTGAGTTCATGTTCACTTATGCGTGCCTCTTCACTCATTACACAGGTCTGAACTGTAAGGGGCAGTCTCCACCCGGCAATGGCACTCTACACTGCACACAGCAAGTCAACAGTCAGGACGTCCGCTGTCAGCTTACGTGCAACCAGGGTTATGACGTCAAATACCTTGCCGCCGAATATTACGTGTGCCATGGGGACGGCAATTGGACCACTATACCGACATTTGCAGACATAAAATGGCCCGACTGCATAAAATATCGGTAAGAGAAAACTGTTCGTTGTCAAAGTGCTCCCGTCCATCTCCACATCATTTTAGCTACTCCAGGCTACAGTGGGACTTCGATTTAACGAAGTGCCAAGAGAATAGGGAAATTGGTTTGTTTTAGCGAGGTCCTTTTTTTGTACATTTCAAAAGGTCGAGCTCAAGAATATCATTCGTTATATCGCGGACTTCGTTATGTAGAGGTTCGTTATATCGAAGTTCCACTGCAGTCAGTCACGCAGAAGCGAACGATATGTGCTGATAATGTGAGGGGAAAAGAAGAGGGCAATCTAACTGTGTCTTTCCTCGCACGCCATATTTTCGTGGATGCCCTTACTCTTCACACCTAGGACAGTCCGTATCTTTCTTTTAAAAAAAGTTTAAGTTATTGAGCAAAGGTTTATTTACACCACTCTGGGCTTAAGAGCCTTGACTATGAATAATCTGTAAGTGCGATGATATATCTCTTTAGTGCTTACTCGACAATACCATTATCAAGACTCGATCAAATAGTCGCTCGTGATTCTGCCCTAGACCTCTTTTGGCGCTGGTCAGGCAGGCGAGTTGGATCCTTGTTGAATACGGCTGGGACGTATTTCCCAATATCGCACAAAATCTTTGAGGCCTATTCAGTACATTAGTTGTACAACACTATTATTTCGTTTCTTTAACTAATCGCGTCATGGCCATGCGGTGAAATGTATATAGCTTTTTATGTTTTTACTATATAATTGTAAAAAGTTTTAGTAATTATTTTCATGCACTAGAGATATCCTGAATATGATATAATAAAGTCATCTTATCTTATCTTATCTTATCTTCAGACGGAGTGGGCCGGTGCCTTGAATAGGGCTGAACCACGTGACATCATGATCGACTGACAGGTGTCAAATTGATCACGCCAAACCATCAACGAGAGCTTTCATTTGAGAAAAGTTGATGTAGTAATGTATGGTAGTGAATGACGAAGACATGGAAAAATAAATGTATGATTACTTAAGAGATTCAAACTGAATAAAGAATTCATTCTGTGGTGACAAATCGTATGAAAATGTTCAAATAGGTGCGAATTTGTAGTGAGTGAGTGAGTGAGTGAGTGAATGATATCTTTATTGTGCTGTACTCTCACATGGGAGGTATTGGTCTCTTTACAATAAAGAGTCTAAAATCTTAACGACTTGTGAGTGAGTGAGTGAATGAGTGAGTGAGTGAGTGAGCGAGTAAGTAGACGGTTCTTCATCTGACAAGCTAAAAAAAAATGCTGAATATACACAACTGAAATGTTAGAATTGAAGACAGCCAGACATATTTCAGTTGAGGTGTGCTTTCCAAGCAAATTGTATTCGAACCTTTCCAAAGGGAAACAAACAGTGGAACAGGCGGTCTCTACCATATTGGAGGCTGCCAGTGACGAAGCACCTTTCCAGGTTTGTCATATGACAAGTGGAACCTGACCCGTCTGTGACAAGTATCAGTTGTGCTGTCAAGGCTGCTGATGCCTTGAATGTTGTCCGTTATAACCTAGGGAAAAAGGGAGTAATTCTACTTAATCAATCTCGACCGCTCGACCGTATTCCCTTCCCGGTAAAAAGAAACATAAGCGATTTCTGTGTCGACAACTTTGACGTTCTCTCACCCCGACTTGGGTCTTTCCGCAGTAATCAAACGTAATGCAGTAGCAAAAGCCAGAGAATTCGGATTTAGTTTTACACAAGTGCCACAAGTGGCTGACATGCCACGTCACCAATCAACCTCCTTCCCAGAACAGACTGTTTTGTTTTAGGGATGACTTTTCAAGAAGCCAAGAAGCTCAGCTGCTCACCTCCCCTTCCCTGTTTTTCCATGTCAGTGTGATATATCACATCATTAGTTTCTTAAATTTAATAGATCTTCTGGTGGGGTATACAGGTATAGGAGGAGGGTGAGTAGGGGGGGGGGGAGGGGATGGAGGTAAAATGAAGTTAATACCAAGAGCATAACAGTTATTAGCTCTTTGGGTTAAATACCACCTTTAGGCTTACTGTATTACAATGCATGAAAGTTGGTAAGATTGACTAAAATTTTTAACCACTACAAGACATATTGAGTGTTGGAAGAAAAATATTGTTTACTGCAATTGTAGCTGTTGTTCCTGAGATTAACAAGGTTATTAGCTAGCCAGCCTAACAAATAATCTCACTTCACCTTACCATTTGAGCCAAAATTTCCATCCTTCTTGTATACAACAAAGGCACTTCTCGTCTCTATTTCGTATTCATGAATGACTTTAAAACAGAGATTCGTGGAACCAAGCCTTCCACATCCAAGGGCGGCATCACAGTTTGCAATGCACGACTGATAAATTGCAAGCTGTGTTCATACAACCTGTATCAATCCTGTGCTCATGGCAATAAGAAATAATTTCCCATGCTTCTTGGCATGCAATTTTGAGTTTTTCACATCCCAACACGAAAAGCCCATGAGGGGCCTATTTTCCATTTCACTTAGGAAAGACTCACAAACAATCAGGATTTGTTCACTGAAATATAATTTTATTCAGTTCTAGTATCCCTGCCGGACACCTGATTTTGAAGTATCCATTCTAGTCACAACTTAAAACAACCTTAGCCTCCCCCACAGTGTTACTTCTCAGGGGAAGGGCTTGTCCCTAGTTTCTAGCAGGTGAGTACCACTTAAAAGGCGAGTACAGCTTTATGTTAAAATTGTGGCATGTTCCCAATAGAGTCGAACCTCGATCATCCGGACCTCGATTATCCGGATTTTTTCGATTATCTGGACTTGCTTAGCTGGTCCCAGTTTTTCATGAATATTAATTAGCCATATTTAAGACCCGCAGCAGAACTTTTTCCCTTCAAATTAAGAAATGAAACTTTGGTTCAAACTGAATTTGTTTCGCTTCAAAACACGTATCTGTACCCATTTTGAGCTCACGAGCCCCATACTAATGCAATGCGTTTCACTGAGCTCTGATTTGCTCAGGTGTTCTTTGTTTCTAAGTGAAATTTCACGCTCCACTTGTTCAGTCATTCAGCTTTGGTTTTGCAGCATTGATATTCATATTTTCGATTATCAAGACTCTTGATCATCCAGACTATTCAGCTCAGTCCCCACGAGTCCAGATAATTGAGGTTCAACTGTACCAACCTATTTGCTTCACAACATATTGTCTTCAATTATCATTTACACAATGATATACTTTCTATGTGGCGAAACGTTTACAGCCAGATATTGCAACTAAGTTTCTATAAGTGTGGCAGGTGAAAAGAAAATACAATGGAAAGGAATCTTGCATGATTGCAAAAAATTGAAGAGGAATGTTCTCTCACGAAACTCTTATTGCTGATAACAACCTCAGCCTCCCAATCATTCTCAGGGGAGTCATATTTCTCCTCCTCCCTTCTTGTGAGGAGGGGAAATATGACTCCCTAAAAACGACTGCATGGGAGGCTAATAACAACCTCTACAAATCAAAATGCTTTTGCACTCCTTGTTCCAGTCATAGCTGTTTGAGGACTACAATGGAATTTTAACTGAGTTTACGATACATGAGATAATCTATTGGCAGCTCAGAAATTTATTAACCCTTTGACTACCTATTTATTGCAATATTTTTTTTAAAATAAAATGTTTGGTGATAATTAGTCTGGAGGACTAATCTTCTCCATTTAAGGAGTTGCGATGGAAATAACAGCGGTCTTGTGTCACTGTGGGCTCACTCTAAGGGTGTGACGTCATTCACATTAGCGGCTGTTGTTCGTTTACCGAGTTAACAAACTTGATTGTGGTAAATTTGCCACTTTATAAGTGTTTTTCGAGCTATTTTTCTCCACAAAGGCCCCCAGGCTGGCATCATTAAGCTGGAATGTGGGTAAAGGCAAGCCGTTGAAAGAAGCCAGAGGTGAGAGACGGTTTCTTGCTGAATGAGACGCCAAATATGTTTCGTAGCCAATATGGCGGTGGATAGCCGAAGCTGTCTCTCTCTCTGCTAACTTTGTGGAAGGATTCCAGGACCTACCAAGGCAATTTGGACAAGTTTTGACTGGTAAAAAGTTCAATCGACGTCATATTTTCCTGGTAGTACTGTGTGGCCCTACTTGGAAA
Organism: Pachyseris speciosa; assembly: GCA_016490735.1. NCBI lineage: Eukaryota > Metazoa > Cnidaria > Anthozoa > Scleractinia > Pachyseridae > Pachyseris > Pachyseris speciosa. The sequence goes on from JAEMWC010000404.1 coordinate 711,518, forward strand.
TAAGGAATGGAAGGGTTCTATGTTCGTGGAACAGTTGACTTTCCCGGAATGCTTTTGGGGCGTGAACAAGACAACTTGAGATACGCGAGATTGGCTCCAATAAAATGGGTAAAGCGTGGCCCGCAGAAAAACTGAGAGGAAAATTTCCATCCAGATGCCAAGGTCTGGTCTTTAGGTTTGCTGTAAATGTGAAATTTTGATTTTTGGGCAATGTTTTTTATTAAAAGGTTGACCACGAAAATGTGTAAGTTTTGGTGTTGTTCTTTGGTCAAAAGACTGGCATTTTGGGCTTTGTTGCCAAGTAAAGAGTGCAATGCAGCGGAATTCGGGTATTGTTGTCTGGTTTTTTTGGATTTGATAATTGCAAAAAGCACCATTTAGTGCTATTTACACATTATTATGTCTTTGTGACAAAATTTAAACAGGAAATAAATCATAAAAGCAAAAGCGGTATGTTCTACGCATATATGCGTAGTTGGTATGTTAAGGGTTAAAAGGAGGTGTGTGGTTAACTGTAAACTAAAGACAACTGTGCAATGAAAGAGGCATAATTGTTCTGCTACACATTTTGTTACATGTCAATAAAATTCGTTGGTTCCTTAATACACCTCCCTCCTCAAGAAGTTTGCATTAATTGAACATTAAATATACAAATAAAAGAAATTTCTATTCCAAGTATGCACCAACCCATTCTCGCTTCAAACACGTTTAAAGACAACATTATATGAAGGTGACTTACAGTGCAAACTCATGTTAAGATGCACACAAAGAATATTAAAACTTGGAATTTCAAACAAGAAAAAAAGCAGGAAATCAATCATAATCAGGGGCACCCAACGACAAATTTCGGTAGATATCTGTTCGGTGGAGGGTAATTCGCCTTGCGCTTTCGGCGTCGATTAAAGAGTGCACTCGGATTTTCGTAACTAAAACTTGGCCTAAAAGATTCGCAATTGGGAAATCATAGCCCCTAAGGTTTTCGGAAAGGCCGTAATTGCTGTTTTTAGCAGTCAAAAACGTCAGCCAACATTTTCGGAAAGAAAATAGTTCCCTAGAAAGTTTCTAGAAAGTTCATTTCAGCTTGCATTTTCTCAAAGGAATATTATGTTCCCTAAAATTTCCGGGCAATTTAAATTTCAGCTAGGGAATCCGAACAGATGAACGTCTTATAGCTTATGAAAACATTGCTTTAAACAGACTTCAAACACCATAAGGCACTTAAAAATGCCTTTCTACAATTTTTGGTTGATTTGGCTAGTTGGGTGCCCCTGCGTAATCCCTTCTTTCAATTTTTTTTCTAAAATACTTGGGTTGGTCACGATATGGGAGGCGTATATTGCTAACCATAAGACTGTATTTGCAGAACTCAATACAGCTCTTTGTACACCTAAAGATTCCACGCTTTCTATTAAAGGCATCCATTCTAAGTTATTTTGGTGCATCCACTGTTATCCTGAGCTATCCATTACTTTTGCAACTTTATTCTACGTTCTTTTCAAAATGAAAATAATAAGGACTTCAATGGACACAAACCTTTGTAAAATGTTTAATCAATCAACCATATTTTGGAGTATCCAACCTCAGTTTTGCCTATCCATTCACACAGCACAGATTCGTCGCGACGACGAGAAGTTCGAGAAGAGTCGGAAATAATAGGCTCCAGTCTCCCAGCGGACACCTGATTTAGGAGTATCCATTTTAGTCACGACCCAAATACAACCAGGATTTCCTTTCAAACACTGACGCCTCTCGAGTTACCACGTATGCTAAGGAAGTCTACGGCAGTTACAAGACACCACTTCATCACGGCAACACTGGATTCAAAACGTCCGAGAACGATGTGTTTCAAAATCTTTTCTCTTTTCGCAGTCGTAATTGCAGCGGGTTTGTGTGCCAACGTCGACTTCAACAGTAAGTATTGGCCAACCTTTCTCAATGTTTATGTACGTTTTTCATTGACTTAACCTGATCACCACCTTGCTCGAATCCGGCGATGACTTGTACAGTCAGTGGTGATTTTGCAGTGGTTGCAAATACGGCGGTACACTCGCGATCTTGCCTCGTGGTTTTATACCGTCTGACGTGTTCACTCCAGTGCTTTACCTTCGATTATTCTTTATATCATTCAATCAAATACGTCCTCATTAATCAGGAAATTATTTTTGCCTGGCCATATCATGCCAACGGTTTCTGGTGGTCAGAGTCAATTGCTGAGAGTTTATTTGCGAGCCAGTAGCTCCTTCAGTGCAGATGAAAGAAATTAAATAATTTAGTTTTCAAATGATAAAAATTTTCCTTTCATGTTCGATGTCCACTTAAACTTTTCAAGTTTCATATCGAATACGTGACTGCATTACATAGTCAAGACGTTGTGCATATACCAGTCTTTCTGCCCTTATTTTTAGAAAGCTTGTACAAGTTCGAACAAAAGCACGCGAAATTGGTTCAATCTTAAAATCTGGGAAACTAAGGAAATTTCCATGGGAAAAATAAAAGATAAGCATAAGGAGGATCATGTGGAATATCAAACGCACTTACGAACTGAAATCAATACGAATGATTCAAGTTAATGCCGGGGGGGGCGCTTTTTGCTTTTGTGGGTATGGAGGTAGTATACGGCTACAAAGCCTTAAAGGAGCAGTGTCACCGGGATTTTTGCTGTTTTTGGTTCAATTCTGCCAAAATTACTGCCTTTTACCTGTTATCGTGCAAAAAATGCTCCTACAGAATCAGCAAGATGAATTCCAATGAAATTTTAGCAGGGAGAGCTAACCATAACAATTTTTTTGGTGATTTTTCAATGCATAGCTTTAAATTTTGAAAAACTTGCCAGTTTTTTCAAATTTCAATCCATTTCCATCCTCGTCATCTTAGATGAAATACAGGAGTTTATAGTGTCAATGCAGTACTACAGTCTTTGGCAGCAAAACTAGACCATTATTTTAAGGTTTTCACCGATACTTTGGCGGCTTTAAGCTTTTTAAATTATGGTACAAAAGCGTGACACTGCCCCTTTAACCCCACTTATCTGAGGATTAGAGGCCAGAAGACATGATAGTTCACACCAATTGTAGCCCTGCCGTATAACCTCATCGCAAAGTTCGGGAGGGGGGTTGTTATTCTTCTACATTGTCACCCTGGGGGGCGGTTATGAAATCAAATTTTAGCGAATTTGGACTCTTTTAAAGGTCAGGTGCTAATTTGCTCCTCAGACTTGGAATGTCAGTAGCGTCTAAATATAATGAAATCCTCGGATAGCAATATAATCTGCGTTACGTTTAGACTTTAATGTAATTCGTCTACTCCTTCATGCCCTAAATTTTGCTTCATCTATTCATGTTCATATATATATATAAATATATATATATATATATATATATATATATATATATATATATATATATATATATATATATATATATATATAAAAGCCCAGACCGTAACGATGACAACAAAAATCTGAAAGATGGGACCGACAAAACGTTCTTTTATGTGCTGAACTATGAGATATCAAACCAAGACGTAAAAAAACGCCTATTACAAGCTATCAGGCGAAATGTACATATGCAACCGGCAAAAAAGGAATACGCATTCTCCTCTTCCAACCCCGGAAAATGCAGTTCGGCGACTTCTACCTTTCCGTAATTTATATTTCAAGCAAACTATAACGGTCATCGACAAAGGGAGAGCATTAAGGAAGACATCAAACAGTATAATCTGAGCTTTGTTTGCCTATCTTTTGTAACTCTGACTTAACATTCCACTACTTCGGTAGGCTGTACTCACTCTTTGAATGACACCTTGTAATGTGGATACGCGAAAGATGGCTACAGAGATTCAGTCTCCTCCGCCGTGATATTTCCTTTTTATTTATTTATTTATTTATTTATTTATTTATTTATTATTTTTTTTATGAGAATCTCTTAAAATTGAAATTGCAAAATTTTCAATCGTTTCCTGAAAGGAAGTGAATAACATCGTGAGCATATTACGACGTATCTGCGACGTTCCTCCAGTGAGCCACAGACCTCCTGTGCGGGTCAAATACGCGGCAAGCGGAAATTGGATGTTTTAAAAACTTCGCCAGTTGTTATCATCGTGTTTGCAACTATTAATCAAGGCACATGCTTGGCGCAAGGGTTGGCGTTCCTGTGCCATGCGGCGTAATAAATGTAATGTAAACAGTTTCGGGAATGAAAGATTTTCAGAGTCTTATTTTTCAAAGTTACACGTTTACAGTTCAAAACATCATTGCTTTTCACTTTTCATATCATCCTTTAGGGTAACACCGTTTAATTCGAGACTCTTACGTATTTGCTATACCGTTATCCTCTCGTTTAATCTCGCTCACTTTAACCTGCGATCAGGCGAGGAGGGAAGAGGAAAAATTCTGAAAGCCCTCGACCACAGGGGCTTGTTTGTCATTACTGATAAGTGTCTCAATAAAAAAATCTTGAACTGGCAAAGGTGAAAGCTACTCCCCTGCATAGGTGGTCATGTCTTCTCGGTATTTCCTGTTTAAATTAAACTATGCAACCTGATGACGATTGTTTTCGAAATGGGGCCACTGTCAACTTTTGTCGACCGCTAAGGGCGTCAGGCCGAATGCGCAGGCTGTGTTTTGATTCTTGGTAGTAAAATCGAACGCAAAAGAGGTGTAAAGATACCCGTGTTCTTCACTCAGCTATGAATTTATTCACAAACGTAAAAGATGCAACACGACGTCGCCTCAAAGTGTCAACAGATAACCCGCAATCGTCTGAGTATGGTACTTGCTTCAAACATTGTTTATTTTTCTGGCTAAGAAAAAAAACAAACAAACCAAATCCGTTTTCGTCTCACTGTACACATGGACCACACAGTAAGTCGATCGGGAATGTATATTTCAGTGTATGTTAAACATTTTTCCAACCAACAAGGGCCGTTGCCAAAGGGAAAGCTACAGGATGAGGGAGTGGCTTATAAAGAGACAGTGGTGCTGGAGCATACGTAGCAGGCGATGCGCGAATTAGAGCAACGCGCGAATTAGTGGTGGTGCGTGAGTGAACGCAAATGTTTGTTCTTATCAACTGAGATTAGAGAGCTGACGTGTAAAGCATCATCCCATCGTCAAAGGATCGTTACTATAACACCACACAAGTACTACGAGTAACATACGAGTAACATACGGGTACATACAGATACATACGAGTAACATACAAGTAACATACGAATATTTTCAAATGTAACAAGAGTTGGTAAATTTTGACGTCTTGTAAACTTTTTATAAAGCGCGAGGATTGTACGATTCCAGAACGATTGTTATCTTCGTTCGATCCCATATTTACCAAGGTCTTATTTCAGAGAGAGTAAAAGGAGGCATAACAATTTAGCGTCTCTCTACTCGTGCGTCCCAAATTATGGGTTCACCAAATTCACGTTACGAGAAAATCTCATAAGCGTTCTATGACGCGGAATGTGACCCTCCAGTTAAAAGCGACTGTTGAGAATTTGAGCACTTAAAGAGTCACTGCGCGGGACAAAATATCTAAAATATCGTAGTTTCCCAACATTAAATAAGAGCGAATATCAATTTTTGTGTGATAACATAAATAAAACAAACCCCCCTCTTGTGGTTTTGGATGAAAGGTAGCGGTTTTGACCTCATATTATTCCCTTTGTGCTGTTGAGTTTATGCACCGCACATATTACATAGTTTATGTCGGTTTAAAGCCTTGCTCGGCTCTCGTTGCTTGTTCACTAGCCTGCGTCGCAGACGAAATTCTTATATTTTATCTTCGACGTAGGCTACTTGTTCACAGGCTAGTAGAACTTTCAGCTGACCATCCCTGTTTCTGACGACTTAGTCGAGCATAAAGCTGGGGTCAGTCGAGTGAAACTAAAGAAGGATGGCCTAAGAGAGAATATGTGTCGAGGAGGCTGGACTGAGTTCATGTTCACTTATGGGTGCCTCTTCACTCATTACACAGGGCTGAACTGTAAGGGGCAGTCTCCACCCGCCAATGGCACTCTACACTGCACACAGCAAGTCAACAGCCAGGACGTCCGCTGTCAGCTGACGTGTAACCAGGGCTATGAAGTCACATACCTTGCCGCTGAGTATTACATGTGCCATGGAAACGGCAAATGGACCACTGTGCCGACATTTGCAGACATAAAATGGCCCGACTGCAAAATATACCAGTAAGAGAAAACCGTTGGTTGTCAAAGTGCTCCCGTCCATCTCCACATTATTTTAGCTACTCCAGACTACAGTGGAACCTCGATTTTACGAAGTGCCAAGGGACTAGGGAAATTAGTTCGTTACAGCGAGGTCCTTTTCTATACATTTCAAAAGGTCGAGCTGAAGAATTTATCGTTCGTTAGTATATACTAAAACAGTGGATAGCGTTGAAGGTGCGCTCTGATTGACAAGTCAAACTCCGAATATCCTTTGCTATTTACCTCTGAGCAACTCGAGAGTTTCGTGCTCCCTCGTGTGAATTTCGCAAAAATGGCGTCCCGGTTTGCATTCGAGGCAAGCGAAGAAATAATCCAAATTAACAACGAAGCAGTCCCTGAAAACACAAAGAAAACGACTAAATTTGGTTTGGCCGTAATGGTTGATGTTTTTAACCGGAGTTTATAGATAAAAACCAATGAGAAAGGTTTTGTTTACAAATGCAAATTAATCTTGCGTAACCTCACTTGTTCACTTGAAAACCAAAGTTGAATGATATTTTTTACAGAATGGTTTCAAATACAGAGAGAGTTTGCAACTCCATTTGAAGAAGTGTCGCCACCAGAACTAAACAAATGTCTTCAGAAATTTCATCTGTCAGCGAGAAAACGGGTGGCTTGTTGTTTCAGTCCTTTGCGCATGGGAAAATTTTGCAATCGTTTCTGGAATATATAAATTAAAATCAATTTTTTGCGGTGTATATTATCTCACTGTTTTAGTATATACTAAAACAGTGAGACCAACAACTATTCATGTCAGTGTCGGTGGCTAGCGGTGGATATTTAACTCGTCGCTTCGCGGCTCGGTAAATATCCACAACTAGCCACCTCCACTTCGGTGAATAGTTGTTAATTATATCGTGGACTTCGTTATCTAGAGGTTCGTTAAATCGAGGTCCCTCTGCAGTCAGTCATGCGGAAGCGAACGAAATGTCGGCTGATAATGTGAGGGGAGAAGAAGAAAGGGCAACCTAACTGTGTCTTTCCTCGCACGTCATATTTTCGTGGATGCCCTCAATCTTCACACCTGGGACAGTCTGTATTTTTCCTTTAAAAAGTTTAAGTTATTGAGCAAAGGCTTGTTTACACAGGGGCACCCAACGACAAGTTTCGGTAGATATCTGTTCGGTGGAGGGTAGTTCGCCTAAGGCTTTCGGCGTCGATTAAAGAGTGCACTCGGATTTTCGTAAGTAAAACGTGGCCTAAAAGATTCGTAATGTGGCAATCTTAACCCCTGATTGCTGTTTTTGGCAGTAAAAAACGTCAGCTAGCATTTTCGGAAAGAAAAAAAGGTTCCCTATAAAGTTCATTTCAGTCAGTGTTTTCTCAAACAAAGATTTTGTTCCCTAAAATTTTCGGACAATTAACATTTCAGCTAGGGAATCCGAGCAGATCAAAGTTTTCTAGCTAACCAAAACATCACTTTAAACAGACTTCAAACACCATAACGTACTTAAAAATGCCTTTCTACAGCTTTTGGCTGGTTTGGCTCGTTGGGTGCCCCTGTTTACACCACTCTGGACTTAAGAGCCTTGACTATGAATAATCTGTAAGTGCGATGATATATTTCTTTAGTGCTTACTCGACAATACCTTTATGAAACTCGATCAAACAGTCGCTTGTGATTCTGCCCTAGACCTCTTTAGCGCCGGTCAGGCAGGCGAGTTGGATCCTTGTTGAATACGGCTGGGACGTATTTCCCAATATCGCACAAAATCTTTTACCCCTATTCAATACATTAGTTGTACAACACAATTATTTCTTTTCTTTAACTAATCGCGTCATGGCCATGCGGTGAAATGTATATAGCTTTTTATGTTTTTACTATATAATTGTAAAATGTTTTAGTAATTATTTTCATGCACTAGAGATATCCTGAATGTGATATAAAAAAGTCATCTTATCTTATCTTATCTTCAGACGGAGTGGGCCGGTGCCTTGAATAGGGCTGAACCACGTGACATCATGATCGACTGACAGGTGTCAAATTGATCACGCCAAACCATCAACGAGAGCTTTCATTTGAGAAAAGTTGATGTAGTAATGTATGGTAGTGAATGACGAAGACATGGAAAAATAAATGTATGATTACTTAAGAGACTCAAACTGAATAAATATAGATTACAGCATAGAAACTGCGACGTACGGATTTTTATTCACGAGTTGCAAAACTTGGGAAAACGAACGAGTGAGCGCAGCGAACGATTGAGTTTTACAAAGTTTTGCAACGTGTGAATAAGAATCCGTACAAAGCACTTTCTATGCTGTAATTTGTTTATTATATATATAACGAGAATTAAGCCTATACTGTACTTGAAATCAGTTTTATTTTTCCCGATTCAATAAGTTTACACGAAGAACAGCAAAAAATTCAAGACTGATCTGCATGACCGAGTGTAATAAAAAATTATGTCCGGTTTCCAGGTCAGCAAGAAGTAGGCAAAGAGCCTCCACAAGCTTAAATATCACTTCCTATTTAGAATAACGTAACTGAAAAATACGGGAGAATTTGTAACAGTACAAAGTGTGAAATATTTTCGCTCGTCCCTAATCACTGTCAGATTCAATCATGTGATGGCAGCGTTTCGCGCTGTGCAACGACAAATTCTCACTCTGTCGACTTACACTGTTTATAGAAATGTTGACTGTTCCTCCTTGAGTGTTCTTCCCCTGGTTTTTGTTCGATTGCGTCCCAATAAAATCATCTAACGGTAAATCCAGTGGAACAAAACGGGAAGCCGAAGCCATGTTTTTGAAACACAAACTTCGAGCGGGCGCTGAGTTGAAGCCCGCGCTTCTCGGGAGCCATTTGAATGCTTTGCTCTGATTGGCTAAGCGATTCTTCTCTGGACGGTAATTGGTTATATTTCACATGTGAAGAATGCTGTACGCGAAGCTGATTGGACGTATCACTTATTTCACATGTGAAAATATAGCACATATAGAATTCTATTTGCAAGGTTTATTGCCTAAAATTTTCGCTATATATATAATAAAAAAGAATCAAGTACCGCTCGCGGACGGAGGTACACTTTCTTTCATCCCTAAAAAGCGTATATTATATTTCGTATCCTGCGAGGAACATAAAGACCTACAAAGAAATGAAAAGCGGTCTCTGCGGGCTCTACCATATTGGATAGTGAATCTTGCAGGTAGCTTACGGCCTACCAGCGGGCAAGGAGGCATGCAGTCGAGGCTGCTGCGCAGCATAGAGGCAGCGAAAAGAATTAAACCTAGAGCGAACAGACCTGCACCAACGAGAGAAGACTCCGCTATTACGAACACAATGAATGAGATGAGAAATGTTGCGATGACGAATCCAACGCATATCATGCAGGGGATTGGCCCTGCCAGAACTGCAGTGCTCACAAACAGAACGGTCAGCGGTCTTCGCCTGGAGAACCTGAGGAGCCGTGACAAGCGCGAACCTCGCTTGCTGATTGGTTGTTGTTGTGGCTGCCAGTGATGAAGCACCTTTTCAGGTTTGTCATCTGGCAAGTGGAACCTGACCCGTCTGTGACAAGTATCAGTTGTGCTGTCAAGGCTGCTGATACCTTGAACGTTGTCCGTTATAACCTAGGGGAAAAAGGGAGTACTTCTACTTAAACAATCTCGACCGCTCGACCGTATTCCCTTCCCGGTAAAAAGAAACATAAGCGATTTCTGTGTCGACAACTTTCTCTCACCCCGACTTGGGTCTTTCCGCAGTAATCAAACGTAATGCAGTAGCAAAAGCCAGAGAATTCGGATTTAGTTTTACACAAGTGGCTGATATGCCACGTCACCAATCAACCTCCTTCCCAGAACAGACTGTTTTGTTTTAGGGATGACTTTTCAAGAAGCCAAGAAGCTCAGCTGCTCACCTCCCCTTCCCTGTTTTTCTATGTCAGTGTAATATATCACATCATTAGTTTCTAGAATTTATTAGTATAAATCTACTAGCGTTCTATCACGAATGCCGTTCTCTGATTGGCTACGCTACTCGCTATCTATTCTGTGATAGATAGTGAGTAGCGGCTGTCAACAAAATGGTGCCCGCTTGTTCGCGTTTTCGAAGTGTCTGTGAGGAGAATTTTGATAATTTACTTGTTTAGTTTAGATTTATACTAAAACAATTAGATTATTCGCTCTCGCTTTCTATGCGTGATAGCTGATTCGGGCTGCGCCCTCATCAGCTATCACGCGATAGAAATCTCGAGCTCATAATCTCATTGTTAAATAGATCTTCTGGTGGGGTGTACAGGTATAGGAGGAGGGGGGTGGGAAGGGGGTGGAGGTAAAATGAAGTTAATACCAAGAGCATAACAGTTATTAGCTCTTTGGGTTAAATACCACCTTTAGGCTTACTGTATTACAATGCATGAAAGTTGGTAAGATTGACTAAAATTTTTAACCACTACAAGACATATTGAGTGTTGGAAGAAAAATATTGTTTACTGCAATTGTAGCTGTTGTTCCTGAGATTAACAAGGTTATTAGCTAGCCAGCCTAACAAATAATCTCACTTCACCTTACCATTTGAGCCAAAATTTCCATCCTTCTTGTATACAACAAAGGCACTTCTCGTCTCTATTTCGTATTCATAAATGACTTGAAAACAGAGATTCGTGGAACCAAGCCTTCCACATCCAAGGGCGGCATCACAATTTGCAATGCACGACTGATAAATTGCAAGCTGTGTTCATACAACCTGTATCAATCCTGTGCTCATGGCAATAAGAAATAATTTCCCATGCTTCTTGGCATGCAATTTTGAGTTTTTCACATCCCAACACGAAAAGCCCATGAGGGGCCTATTTTCCATTTCACTTAGGAAAGACTCACAAACAATCAGGACTTGTTCACTGAAATATAATTTTATTCAGTTCTAGTCTCCCTGCCGGACACCTGATTTTGAAGTATCCATTCTAGTCACAACTTAGAACAACCTTAGCCTCCTCCACAGTGTTACTTCTCAGGGGGAGGGAGTTGTCCTAGTTTCTAGCAGGTAAGTACCACTTAAAAGGCGAGTACAGCTTTATGTTAAAATTGTGGCATGTTACCAATATACTGCCGACCGGTTAGCTCAGTGGTAGAGCACCGGACTAGCGTGCGGGAGGTCGCGGGTTCTAACCTCGGCCGGGCCAACACTCAGGGTCTTTAAATAATTGAGGAGAAAGTGCTGCCTTTGTAATGACATCTGCAAATGGTTAGACTTTCTAGTCTTCTCGGATAAGGACGATAAACCGTAGGCCCCGTCTCACAACTCTTCATAACTGATTCTGTGGGACGTTAAAGAACCCACGCACTGTTCGAAAAGAGTAGGGGACGTAGTCCCCGGTGTGGTGGTCTATCTCTACTTGAATGTGGTTATGGGGGAGGGTTTGCAGATACGGGCCTACAGTAATTGGCGCAAGCTGTTGTAGTGTCCCTGCCAGGTCTCTGGCGAAAGCTGATTAAACCAATAGAGTCGAACCTCGATTATCCGGACCTCGATTATCCGGGTTTTTCGATTATCTGGACTTGCTTAGCTGGTCCCAATTTTTCATGAATATTAATTAGCCATATTTAAGACCCGCAGCAGAACTTTTTCCCTTCAATTTAAGTAATGAAACTTTGGTTCAAACTGAATTTGTACACATATCTGTACCCGTTTTGAGCTCACGAGCCCCATACTAATGTAATGCATTTCACTGAACTCTTATTTGCTAAGGTGTTCTTTTTTTCTAAGGGAAATTTCACGCTCCACTTGTTCAGTCACTCAGCTTTAGTTTTGGCTCATTAATATTCATATTTTCGATTATCCAGACTCTTGATTATCCAGACTATTCAGCTCAGTCCCCACGAGTCCAGATAATTGAGGTTCAACTGTACCAACCTATTTGCTTCACAACATATTGTCTTCAATTATCATTTACACAATGATATACTTTCTATGTGGCGAAACGTTTACAGCCAGATATTGCAACTAAGTTTCTATAAGTGTGGCAGGTGAAAAGAAAATACAATGGAAAGGAATCTTGCATGATTGCAAAAAATTGAAGAGGAATGTTCTCTCACGAAACTCTTATTGCTGATAACAACCTCAGCCTCCCAATCATTCTCAGGGGAGTCATATTTCGCCTCCTCCCTCCTTGTGAGGAGGGGAAATATGACTCCCTAAAAACGACTGCATGGGAGGCTAATAACAACCTCTACAAATCAAAATGCTTTTGCACTCCTTGTTCCAGTCATAGCTGTTTGAGGACTACAATGGAATTTTAACTGAGTTTACGATACATGAGATAATCTATTGGCAGCTCAGAAATTTATTAACCCTTTGACTACCTATTTATTGCAATATTTTTTTTAAAATAAAATGTTTGGTGATAATTAGTCTGGAGGACTAATCTTCTCCATTTAAGGAGTTGCGATGGAAATAACAGCGGTCTTGTGTCACTGTGGGCTCACTCTAAGGGTGTGACGTCATTCACATTAGCGGCTGTTGTGAGCTGTTGTTCGTTTACCGAGTCAACAAACTTGATTGTAAATTTGCCGCTTTATAAGTGTTTTTCGATCTGTTTTTCTCCACAAAGGCCCCCAGGCTGGCATCCTTAGGCTGGAATGTGGGTAAAGGCAAGCCTTTGAAAGAAGCCAGAGGTGAGAGACGGTTTCTTACTGAATGAGACGCCAAATATGCTTCGTAGCCAATATGGCGGTGGATGGCCGAAGCTGTCTCTCTACTAACTTTTTGGAAGGATTCCAGGACCTACCAAGGCAATTTGGGCTAGTTTTGAATGGTAAAAAGTTCAATCGACGTCATATTTTCCTGGTAGTACTGGGTGGCCCTACTTGGAAATAAGGAATGGAAGGGTTCTATGTTCGTGGAACAGTTGACTTTCCCAGAATGCTTTTTGGGGCGTGAACAAGACAACTTGAGATACGCGAGATTGGCTCCAATAAAATGGGTAGAGCGGGACCCGCATAAAAAGTGAGAGGAAAATTTCCATCCAGATGCCAAGGTCTGGCCTTAAGGTTTGCTGTAAATGTAAAATTTTGATTTTTGGGCAATGCTTTTATTATAAAGTTGACCACGAAAATGTGTAAGTTTTGATGTTGTTCTTTGGTCAAAAGACTGGCATTTTGGGCTTCGTTGCCATGTAAAGTGCGCTATACAGCGGAATTCGGGTATTGTTGTCGGTTTTTTGGATTTCATCACGCGGAATTCTATTGTTTTCCGTGACATTTACTTGCAGTGCGAAATATTTGATAAATCCGGCATAAAGAAATGCGCATGCAGCACAGATGGGATATGATTGGTCAACTGATTTAGCTTTGGGAATACTAGAGCCCCTTCGCCGAAAATCCACAACTGTCAATAAAACGTCAAGATGAGCAGAGTAAATTTTCAAGGTGCGATATGTGGATAATAACACTAAAGATTAAAGGGCGGAACGCTCTCTTTATTGAAAGTGTCTTGTTGTTGATATTTTTATCTGGTTCAACAGATCATCAGAACAGAAGTGTTTTAGAAAAGGGCGTGGAAAGATTTAGTTACGAGGGTTAGGCCCCGTTCAAACGTCGAACTTCACATATGTATGCCGAATCTAATGCAAATGAAAAAATCTTTAGTTTTTCGTCATTTGCATTAGATTCGGTACATTTGAAGTTCGACGTTTGAACCGGGCCTTAACGCTTATTCCTCATGCTTTATCCGTTACTACCATTTCCGCGCTGTTACACACTTAAAACATTTGTCTAGACAAATTGTTGCGTTTTTGAGCGTGAACGTGTCAAATTTTGACAGCTTCGCCTCAATTGCGGAGATGTCAAAATTTGTCAAAAGTTGGCCGTTCACGATAGCTCGAAAATGGTAGTAATTGTTACCCCAGGCAATGTGAAATAAACCAGAGCAATATGTAGATAGCCGATCGATGCTAAGCACTTTTTCGTTCATTTCCAGTTGTCTACTCAGCCTCATCAAAGTCTCTTTCATTTTGTGTCTTTTGTCTGTGATTTTGCCGACCTATGCCAAGACGAACTCCCGGCGTCCCACTGTGAACGCCTTTTGTTTGTTGAAAATAATTATTCAATTTTCGATCCGTTGGAATAGACTCAGTTCATGGTTACTGCCCAGCCTCATCAGCGCGAAAGGTCGCGGTAAAATTTCGCCTCCTTGACAATGAGCATAATTCAACAGTTCTTACAAGCAATGGCGCTCATTTTATACGAAGTAATGACTATATAGTAATTTGTCCAAACATAGTTTATACTGCTGACATACCCAGGCCAGTTGTTTACTTCCGTGACATTCAAATTTTTCGCGAGCGAAATGGCGACACGTATTGCGCGCTGAAGTGCTGGGGCTACGAGCTGACGAGATCATTTTTTTTTTTTTTTCTGACGGCTCAGAAATCGTTTTGGCATCATAACAACAGTAACTACTGAGTACATCTCGGTCAATTGAAGTGCAACAACTAAGAAGAAAAAAGATGAAAGATATTTCAATGTCTTAAAGTGCATTAGATAGTTGACTGAAAACTTCATCAGTGAACTCGAACTGAAAGCTATTTGTGGGAATTTAATATGTTCGTAATCCCAGTATAATTTCTATAGTGAGGTCTTTAAGCGATGTTTTGCCTACATGAAGACTTTTTTTTCAATATTCAAGTGTGTGATTAAAAGAGCGGTTCCAAATCATGGCGCCTGAAGTAAACAAAACGCTTATAGAAGTCTCTCAAAAGTGACTGTAAGTTTAGAATCACTTTTTGAATTCCTTAGTATTAAATTAAAAACCATGTTAATCATGCTAAAATGAAAGAATTCAAGGGAACTTAAAATTGGCATTTTTGAAATGTTATTTCAACCAGGTTGACGTTAATGCGGCTTTTATATGCCCGCCGACAAAAGTTATAGGATAGACTGCAATACAACACGCGCTTAATTAACAGGTGGTTTTTTAAGTAAAATTACTAGCGGATGGTGTCTAGCGGCTAGGTCTATAAGACACGCTACCGTGAACAGAACGTTTTTGCAACACAAAATGCTAATATCCCACAGGGGCACCATGTTTGCGCAGCTCTGCTCTGTCTTCACCAGGTTGACGTTAATGCGGCTTGTATATGCCCGCCGACAAAAGTTATAGGATACACTGTAATACAACACGCGCTTAATTAACAGGTTGTTTTTTTAAGTAAATTAACAGACGGTGTCGAGCGGCTTGGTCTACAAGAGACGCTACCGTGAAGAGGACGTTTTGCAACACAAAAAGCTATGTTATGAAGAACTTCTGAAGTGTCAACTTATCCTACAGAGATACCATGTTTGCGCAGCTCTGCTCTGTCTTCACAAACAAAATAAAACTGAATATAGCCGCAGACAAATTTCAGAGATGGCAATATAAGACCATGTAATAACTCACGGGTGTTTGATCATCTGAATGTTGTGCCGCGTAGCACTAGGAACACAAATAGTGGAATAGAGAATTAACTCTAAAGTGTAAATTAAAGTGCTACTTAAACCCATGATTAACCCACTGGGCGTTAGCCCTAGTAAAGGTAAACAGGGAACCACACGAGGCAAAGAAAAAATCTTTTGACCTCGGTGGGAATCGAACCCACGACCTCCGGATTAGATCTACCGTTACTCTGCCGACTGAGCTACAAGGTCGCACAGAGAAAGTCGGGGACGATTTTAGATGGTGAATCGCGGCAAAGAGAAAGTAAGGGTACATATGAATGTTGTGCCGCGTAGCACTAGGAACACAAATAGTGGAATAGAGAATTAACTCTAAAGTGTTTAAGTAAATGTTTGATCATCTGTTTGATTGGTGGATCGGTGAAGTTTTCCAACGTCAGTCCCTTCGCCTTCGCTAATTCACGGCCAAAACTATAAAAATGAATTAAAGTTGGCAGGAGAATGACGTTAAGGTTTAAGAAAAAAAGACATAAAACTGTCTTATCTCTTGTTGCAGCGAGAAAAAATGCGGAGAACTCAGTGGACGATTTGCATATTAAATTGTAAAATTATGTGAGTTGGCATTTGGGAGAAAGGGGGCAACTATATCTCCACCTGTTTGAGAGGCAAATAGAAGTTGTAAAGGAATAACCAAATTCTATAGCTTTTGAAAGACATTTCTAACAATATTTACTTAATGAGCATTGTCTTTACTGTTGATGGTCAACAAAAACGCGCATGAAAACAGGGTTGTTGATAACAGATTCAGTCACCTTGAATCCAGAAGGCTCTGGATTGTATGCGAGGCGGAGACTCGGTGACCCAGCGGCAAATACAACCAGGATTTCCTTTCACAGATTGACACCTCTCGAGTTACCACGTATGCTAAGGAAGTCTACGGCAGTTACAAGACACCACTTCATCACGACAGCACTGGATTCAAAAAGTCCAAGAACGATGTGTTTCAAAATCTTCTCTGTTCTCGCAGTCGTAATTGTAGCGGGTTTGTGTGCCAACGTCGACTTCAACAGTAAGTACTGGCCAACCTTTCTCAATGTTTATGTACGTTTTTCATTGACTTAACCTGATGACCACCTTGCTCGAATTCGGCGATGACTTCTATAGTGGTGGTTTTGCAGTGGTTGTAAATACGGTACACTCGCGATCTTGCCTCGTGGTTTTATACCGTCTGACGTGTTCACTCTAGTACTTTACCTTCGATTATTCTTTATATCATTTAATTAAATAAGTCCTCATTACTCAGGAAATTATTTTTGCCTGGCCATATCATGCCAACGGTTTCTGGTGGTCAAAGAGTCACTGAGAGTTTATTTGCGAGCCAGTAGCTCCTTCAGTGCAGATGAAAGAAATTAAATAATTTAGTTTTCAAATGATAAAAATTTTCCTTTCACGTTCGATGTCCACTTAAACTTTTCAGGCTTCATATCGAATAAGTGACTGCATTACATCGTGAAGGAGTTGTGCATATACCAGTCGATTTTTCTGCCCTTAATTTTAGAAAGCTTGTAAAAGTTCAAACAAAAGCACTCGAAATTGGTTCAACTGAAAATCTGCGAAACTAAGGAAATTTTCATGGGAAACATAAAAGATAAGCATAAGAAGGATCATGTGGAATATCAACCGCACTTACTGACTGAAATCGATATTAATCATTCATTTTGGTGCAGGGGAGGGAGCTTTTTGCTTTTGTGGGTATGGAGGTAGTCTACGGCTCCAAATCCTTTACCCTACCTATCTGAGAATTAGAGACCACATTACATGATCGTTCACACCAATTTTAGCCCTACCGTGTCGCAAAGTTCGTGGAGGGGGGGGTATCCTCTACAATGTCACCCTGGGGGTTGGGGAAAATGTGAAATCAAATTTTTGCGAATTTGGACTCTTTTAAAGGTCAGGTGCTAATTTGCTCCTCAGACTTGGAATGTCAGTAGCGTCTAAATATCATTAAATTCTCGGATAGCAATATAATCTGCGCTACTTTTAGACTTTGATGTAATTCGTCTACTCCTTCATGTCCTAAATTTTGCTTCATCTATTCATGTTTATAAAAAAAAAGCCCAGACAGTAACGATGACAACGAAAATCTGAAAGATTAGGACCGACAAAACGTTATTTTTATGTGTTGAACTATGAGATATCAAGCCAAGACGCGAAAAAAAATTGCCCGTACATATGCAAACCGCAAAAAGGAATACCGCATTCTCCTCTTCCAACCTTCGGCGACTTCTACCTTTCCGTGATTTATATTTCAAGCAAACTATAGCGGTCATCGACAAAAGGAGAGCATTAAGGAAAACAATTAACAGTATAAAGTCGGAGCTGAGCTTAGTTAGTTTATCTTTTGTAACCCTGACTTAACATTCCACTACTCCAGTAGGCTGAACCCACTCCCTGGATTACACCTTGGAATGTGAATACGCGAAAGACGGCTACAGAGATTCAGTCTCCTTGGTTGTGATTTTTTTTTACGAGAATCTCTTCAAAATGAAATTGCAAAATTTTCAACCATTTCCTCAAAGGAAGTGAACAACATCGTGAGCAGAATACGACGTTTATTTGCGACGTTCTTCCAGTGAGCCACAGACCTCCTGTGCGGGTCAAATACGCGGCAAGCGGAAATTGGATGTTTTAAAAACTTCGCCAGTTGTTATCATAGCGTTTGCAGCTATTGATCCAGGCACATGCTTGGCACCAGGGTTGGGGTTCCTGTGCCTTGCCGCGTGATGAATGTAAACAGTTTCGGGAATGAAAGATTTTCAGAGTCTTATTTTTTCAAAGTTACACGTGTACAGTTCAAAACATCATTGCTTTTCACTTTTCATATCATCCTTTAGGATAACACCGTTTAATTTCGAGACTTTTATGTATTTGCTATGCCGTTATCCTCTCGTTTAATCTCGCTCACTTTAACCTGCGATCAGGCGATCTCAGGCGACGTATCTGCGACGTTCCTCCAGTGAGCCACAGACCTCCTGTGCGGGTCAAATACGCGGCAAGCGGAAATTGGATGTTTTAAAAACTTCGCCAGTTGTTATTATCGTGTTTGCAACTATTAATCCAGGCACATGCTTGGCACCAGGGTTGGGGTTCCTGTGCCACGCGGCGTAATGAATGTAATGTAAACAGTTTCGGGAATGAAAGATTTTCAGAGTCTTATTTTTTCAAATTTACACGTTTACAGTTCAAAACATCATTGCTTTACACTTTTCATATCCTTTAGGGTAACACCGTTTAATTTCGAGACTTTTATGTATTTGCTATACCGTTATCCTCTCGTTTAATCTCGCTCACTTTAACCTGCGATCAGGCGAGGAGGGAAGAGGAAAAATTTTGAAAGCCCTTGAACACAGGGGCTTGTTTGTCGTTACTGATAAGTGTCTCAATAAACAAATCTTGAACGCTACTCCCCTGCAAAGGTGCTCAAGTTGTCTTGGTATTTCCTGTTTAAATTAAACTATGCAAACTATTATCATCAATTTTTTTTTAAGATGGGGCCACTGACAACTATTGTCGACCGCTAAGGGCGTCGGGCCGAATGCGCAGGCTGTGTTTCGTATCAAGAAAAGCGGATCAAGTTTGATAACAATAGGTTTTGTTCTAAGACCAAAAAATGACCTAATATGGTCATTTTTGAACAATAGCAGCAACAGGTTCAAAATACACGCGGGACTTCCGAAATTTCGGATTAGCATACGTGCGGCAAGTTTAAATGATCGGAAAGACCGAAGAAAATACAAATTCTCCCTGGGGGAGGGTATGCTGGTGGAGTTCTTTCGGTGGAAAAGGTTACGCTGGGGTGGCTGGTGGGGATGCCGGTTGCTATAAAAACAATCAAGCGCTGCAGTTTACGACAAGTATAACATCGGCATTGCTTGTTTCAGTACTATATGCTCTGCATCTTTCAGTTTCAACCTGAAAAAACATATATACCAGACTATTATTCGAAGGCTCGTTAAAGGAAAGTATACAGTCGAGTGAAATTGTAAACGAGGACTAGACAAGATCGCAAGCTGCGGTTATGGTTTGGTCAGGGATGAATATCTGGAGATTGAAAAAGCAAATATATCCACGCCGTTAGCTTCGTACTTGCCGTTAAGTTACGGCTTCGCCGCTTTCAGTATTTATCGACCATATTTGAGAGCATTCAAATATCGCGCTCCATAAATCAGAGTCAGTAATAAGCGTGCATTAAAAACTGGATAACATTCTCCTCCCACAATTTGTTTCTCGCTCGCGTTTGCCGCCATGTATACTGATTAGTTCTTTTGTATTCAGTGTTTTATGCTTGTTTTTATTTCGTGTAGATCAAAAAGGCTGAAAGGTAACGACTTCATTTTCGTCGAAAAGCATCGCATATAGTCGAAAAAATCGATACGAGGAGAGCGTACACTTTTTCAATCAAAGTATTTGCTTGCAGTGACCTGTGAAAGGCCACATCCAAAACCATCTTTTCAATTAAAGCGCTAAGGGGTTATAAAACGGGTAACAAAGAAAACAATTAGCAAACATAAGTCGCATCTCCCTTTTTGACATTACGTGCCGCGCGCTCGCTTGAAACGAAACAGATGAACTTTGCGTAGAGCTGGGAAAAAACTCTGATCACAGGGTCTGTAAAAAGTTAGGAAAAAATGTTCCGATCAGTACATCTTTTAAAATGACGGTTTAAAACATTGACAAACTTGACGAGCAAGACCTTAAATGAAAAAAAATCACACTTCCTTTTCCAAGTGCCGCGCGCTCGATTGAAAAGAATGAAAAAGTCATAATGCCCGCGCTCTGTGAAAACTTGAAAAAATTGTTTTGAGCAGAATCCAACTTCTTTTGAAAATAATCTCTAATGGTATGACGTGTTGGCTTATAAAAATGAGGACCTCATTAGTAAACAGCTGAGCGGACAAAGAACGTCTTTTATACTCACTCACTTGAGGCATTCTACAACTGATGAAGACTCGGCTGTCGATTAGGCACAACAACATTACGTACAGTGACAATTTTTTTTCGTGCTTCGATAAACACTAGGCGACTTGAATTTAGAGAGAGATGATCTGAATGAGTCACTATATTACGGTTGATTTTTGAAGTGCCGACCTTCCGATCATTCTGATGCGCACACCGACGGTCAATTCTTCCTTAAGGTACACCGGTGGAAATTGATCGTGCGAGAGCAAATGTATACCTCCCCACTTCCCCTAATGCAGCCAATTTGTCATGCCGACAATTTTTCCGATGAAAATGAGCTTTTCGCTAAGTTTCGGCAAAAGTCCCTCAGGGCTACTAATAACAATGGGGCTATTGTGTTATACTTAACGAAGGAATTTGATCCGGTTTGATTAATGGTGTAGCGATGGGCACAAAAATGGGACATAGCTACGCCAATCTTTTTGTAGGTTACGTCGAGTACCAATTCTTCAATCAGTGCAACGGTCCTAAACCTGAACTCTACGGTCGCTACATTGACGACTGTATCGGCGCAATTTCGTCTAGCAAGGAGGAAATCAATCAATTTATAACCGCCGTTAATTCCTTTTATCCGGCTCTAAAATATACCTGGGAAATTTCGGAAACTTCCCTGGCCTTTCTTGATATCAAAGTTTTCATCAGCGGCAACGGTTTATGTACCAGTGTGCACTACAAACCCACCGATTCTCACAGTTATTTATTGTATTCATCTTCACATCCATCTCATGTTAAAAACGCCATTCCTTGTTCTCAATTTCTTAGACTTCGGCGTCTATGTAGTGATGACTCTGATTGTTCCAACAAATCAGAGGAAATGTTCCATGTTTTCGAGAAACGTGGCTATCCTGATTCTGTGGTTCAATCGGGCCATCTCCGCGCTCAGCAGATTGATCAACAGTCAGCACTACAGACGTCACAAAAGGAAAAGAATGACAGAATTCCATTCATCCTCACATTTCACCCGCATAATAACCCAGTTAAAGCCATCATTCTTAATAACTTTAAGATCCTGCAAAATGATCCAGAAACTGCTAGAATCTTTTCGGAACCACCGCTGATTTCATTCAAACGCGACAAAAATGTAGGTAACTTTCTAGTTAAAAGCGCAACTGAACAACCTGGCACTTTTAAATGCGCGCGCTCGCGATGCAAAACTTGTCCTTTCATTCAAAACACTGACAAAATATCGGGCCCTAAGCGATCTGTTAAGATCACTGATCGTTTCACGTGTACCTCCGCAAATGTTATCTATTGCATAACCTGCACATTATGCAAAAAGTTATACATCGGCGAAACGGGAAGACGACTAGGTGACCGATTCCGAGAACATCTTCGTGATGCTGAAAAAGATGACAAAGACGCATCCAAACCTGTCGCTCGGCATTTTAATCTCCCTAACCATTCCAAACAACACATGTCGATCTCCGGCCTTTCCCTACATCAAGGTACCACAGAAAGCCGTAAAAATCTCGAGCAAAAACTGATCTTTCAAATTGGCACTCTTAATCCCCACGGTATCAACGAGCGTTTTTCATTCAATTAATTGATTCCTGTTTTTCACGTTACCATGTTACCACCAATAGCGTAGCTCCATTTTCTGTATATAAACCATACACAACCCACAATTCCTCGATTCGCTCCGACGAAGGGCTAACGCTCGAAACGTCAGCTAATCGAATCCTTGTACGGTGGTCAATTTACATTTTCAACTCCGTTGATAAACCAAATTTTAATTTCTTGATACGTTGATTCTTGGTAGAAAAATCGAACGCAAAAGAGATGTAAAGATACCCGTGTTCTTCACTCAGCTATGAATTTATTCACAAACGTAAAAGATGCAACACGACGTCGCCTCAAAGTGCCAACAGATAACCCGAGCAGCTCGGGAAAGACCTCATGGATATAACCACTACGATTCCCAACTACGTAGTACACATTAACATATTTCCTAATTTTCAATTTCAATGCGTTCACCTTCATTTGCCTTCATTTACATTAACGCAAACACATTTGCCTTCATCCCCATTCAAACATATTTGAAATCATCCGCTGTCATTAACCCACAACGGTATTCATCTACCCGCATCTACATTAATTAATCTACATGTCCCTTCATCTACTTTCGTTTACATTTATTCACTCACATTTGCCTTCTTCTA
This sequence comes from Pachyseris speciosa, assembly GCA_016490735.1. NCBI lineage: Eukaryota > Metazoa > Cnidaria > Anthozoa > Scleractinia > Pachyseridae > Pachyseris > Pachyseris speciosa. Next base: position 734,290 of record JAEMWC010000404.1, read on the forward strand.
CCCTCATTCACATTCATTCACCCACATTTGCCTTCTTCTGCCTTCATTCACATTCATTCACCCACATTTACCTTCATCTACCTTAATCCACATTCATTCGCCTGCATTTGCCTTCATCTACCTTCATTCACTTTCATTCACCCACATTTACCTTCATCAACCTTAATCCACATTCATTCACGCACATTTGCCTTAATCTACCTTGATCCTCATTCATACGCCCACATTTGCCTTCATATACCTTCATTCACATTCATTCACCCACATTTACCTTCATCTACCTTAATCCACATTCATTCACCCACATTTGCCTTCATCTTCCTTAATCCACATTCATTCACCCACATTTGCCTTCATCTACTTTCATCTACCTTGGTAAATTTTGACGCCTCGTAAACCTTCTTATAAAGCACGAGGATTGTACGATTCCGGGATGATTGTTGTCTTCGTTTGATCCCATATTTACCAAGGTCTTATTTTGGAGAGAATAAAAGGAGGCATAACAATTTAGCGTCTCTCTACTCGTGGTCCCAAACTATGGGCATACCAAACTCACGTTATGAGAAAATCTCATAAGCGTTCTATGAGGCGGAATGTGATCCTCCAGTTACAAGTGACTGTTGAGAATTTGAGCACATTATGAGTCACTGCACGGGACAAAATATCTAAAATATCGTAGTTTCCCGACATTAAATAAGAGCGAATATCAATTTTTGTGCGATAACATAAATAAAACAAACCCCCTCTTGTGTGGTTTTGGATGAAAGGTGGCGGTTTTGACCTCGTATTATTCCCTTTGTGCTGTTGGATTTATATACCGCACGTATTACATAGCTTTATGGCGGTGCTCGGCTCTCGTTGCTTGTTCACTAGCCTGCGTCACAGACGAAATTCTTATATTTTATCTTCGACGCAGGCTACTTGTTCACAGGCTAGTAGAACTTTCAGCTGACCATCGTTGTTTCTCACGACTTAGTCGAACTGATAAATCTGGGGTCAGTCGAGTGAAACTAAAGAAGGATGGCCTAAGAGAGAATGTGTGTCGAGGAGGCTGGACTGAGTTCATGTTCACTTATGGGTGCCTCTTCACTCATTACACAGGTCTGAACTGTAAGGGTCAGTCTCCACCCGGCAATGGCACTCTACACTGCACACAGCAAGTCAACAGCCAGGACGTCCGCTGTCAGCTGACGTGTAACCAGGGTTATGACGTCACATACCTTGCCGCCGAGTATTACGTGTGCCATGGGGACGGCAAATGGACAACTGTACCGACATTTGCAGGCATAAAATGGCCCGACTGCATAAAATACAAGTAAGAGAAAACTGTTCGTTGTCAAAGTGCACCCGTCCATCTCCACATTATTTTAGTTACTCCAGGCGTTCAGACTACAGTGAGACCTCGATTTAACGAAGTGCCAAGGGACTAGGGAAATTGATTCGTTACATCGAGGGTTCGTTATAGCGAGGGTTCGCTATTTAACAAATAGATTCCATGTTGCCGTGCGTCTGTTCAGTATTAGATCACAGATGACGTCAAAATGTGGTAAAAACAAAGAAGTGGCACACGAGCCGCAGGCGAGTGTGTCACTGATGTTTTTACCACATTTTGACGTCATCTGTGATCTATTACTGAACAGACGCACGGCAACATGGAATCTATTTGTTTTATACAATAAAGAAACAAAATTCAAGCGAAAAACTTGTTTATTTTCACATTTCTGGAAAAAAAAGGGTCGTGATAACGTAATCTGTGCATCTGTCCTCTAATAGATCATAGCTAAGAACCAATCACAACGCGCGAACTATTCACCTTATCATATAGATCGAGAATATCATTCGTTATATCGTGGACTTCGTTATCTAGAGGTTCGTTAAATCGAGGTTCCACTGCAGACAGTCATGCGGAAGCGAACGAAATGTGCTGATAATGTGAGGGGAAAAAAAGAGAGGGCAACCTAGCTGTGTCTTTCCTCGCACGCCATATTTTCGTGGATGCCCTCAATCTTCACACCTGGGACAGTCTGTATTTTTCCTTTAAAAAGTTTAAGTTATTGAGCAAAGGCTTGTTTACACCACTCTGGACTTAAGAGCCTTAACTATGAATAATCTGTAAGTGCGATGATATATTTCTTTAGTGCTTACTCGACAATACCTTTATCAAAAGTCGATCAAACAGTCGCTCGTGATTCTGCCCTAGACCTCTTCTGGTGCCGGTCAGGCAGGCGACTTGGATCCTTGTTGAATACGGCTGGGAGGTATTTCCCGATATCGCTCAAAATCTTTCAGGCCTATTCAATACATTAGTTGTACAACACTATTATTTCTTTTCTTTAGCTAATCGCGTCATGTCCTAGCCTCCCACGCAGTCGTTTTTAGGGGACTCGTATTTCACCTCCTCCCCACTAAATACGAGTCCCCTAAAAACGACTGCGTGGGAGGCTAGTCATGTCCGTGCGGTGAAATATATATAGCTTTTTATGTTTTTACTATATAATTGTAAAAAGTTTTAGCAATTATTCTCATGCACTAGAGATTTCTTGAATGCGATATATTAAAGTTATCTTATCTTATCTTCAGACGGGGTGGGCCGGTGCCTTGAACAAGACTGATCCACGTGACATCATGATCGACTGACAGGTGTCAAATTGATCACGCCAAACCATCAACGAGAGCTTTCATTTGAGAAAAGTTGATGTAATAATGTATGGTAGTGAATGACGAAGACATAGAAAAATAAATGTGTGATTACATAAGAGCCTCAAACTGAATAAATAACTCATTCTGTGGCGACCAATCGTATGAAAATGTTCAAATAGGTGCGAATTTGTAGTGAGTGAGTGAGTGAGCGAGTAAGTAGACAGCTCTTCATCTGTCTAGAGCTAAAAAAAATGCTCAATATGCACAACTGAAATGTTAGAATTGATGACAGCCAGACGTATTTCAGCTGAGGTGTGCTTTCCAAGCAAATTGTATTCGAACCTTTCCAAAGGGAAACAAACAGTGGAACAGTTACATTACATACGTTTCTTTTGTGCACTGTATGCACTTGTTCATGATGTGACAACACAGAAACTACTACAATCGTGGCCTGACACTGGCTAAATGAACCAGTCGTGTTTACGAGGTCATTGTAAGAATTTACAGTCACATCACTTGAATAATGGTAAGGCCGCCTGTTCACAAGTGTTCGCCAACGCACAACCGTAGCTGCCTCTGAGATCATTTGTGGAGCACCCCTATACAATATAAAAGAATCAAGTACCGCTCGCGGACGGAGGTACACTTTCTTTCATCTCTAAAAAGCGTAGATTACATTTCGTATCCTGCGAGGAACATAAAGACCTACAAAGAAATGAAAGGCGGTCTCGGCGGGCTCTACCATATTGGATAGTGAATCTTGCAGGTAGCTTACCGCCCACCAGCAGGCAAGGAGACATGCAGTCGAGGCTGCTGCGCAGCATAGAGGCAACGAAAGGACTAGAACTAGAGCGAACAGACCTACACCAACGAGAGAAGACTCCGCTATTACGAATACTACGAATGAGATGAGAAATGTTGCGATGACGAATCCAACGAATATCATGCAGGGGATTGACCCTGCCAGACTTGCAGTGCTCACAAACAGAGCGGTCAGCGGTCTTCGCCTGGAGAACCTGAGGAGCCGTGACAAGAGCGAACCTCGCTTGCTGATTGGTTGTTGTTGTGGCTGCCAGTGATGAAGCACCTTTTCAGGTTTGTCATCTGGCAAGTGGAACCTGACCCGTCTGTGACAAGTATCAGTTGTGCTGTCAAGGCTGCTGATACCTTGAATGTTGTCCATTATAACCTAGGGAAAAAATGGAGTAATTCTACTTAAACAATCTCGACTGCTCGACCGTATTCCCTTCCCGCTAAAAAGAAATATAAGCTATTTCTGTGTCGACAACTTTGTCGTTCTGTCACCCCGACTTGGGTCTTTCCACAGTAATCAAAGGTAATGCAGTAGCAAAAGCCGGAGAATTCGGATTTAGTTTTACACAAGTGTCTGAAGTGACACATGTCATGTCGCCAATCAACCTCCTTTGCAGGGTTTCTCTCCTTTCCGTTCCCTGAAGAGAAAAGGAATGACCCTGGTAGTGAGGGTAGACAGTGTTACAACGGTCTTAGGGAATTCTAGGGACAGCCAGTGTTTATTTCGTTTGCGTCACGGGTTGTGTTACTTAATAACTATACCACTCGCCAAACTAAAGTGGTCTATCTATGTCGCCGAGTTAGACTGCAAAACAGTGGACGAGACCTCACATTCGACCAACGCAAAAATACGGCTGTTTTTCAGTCTATCGCAGAGTATGCGAGTTTCACTACATAACAGTCCTAATTTTTCTTGGCACTTCGTACCCCCTGGTTTTACAGTCATTAGCAGTAAAATGGCGTACAGAACATCACAAAGAGCTCCATCTCAGGAAGCCTTAAAACGTGAAAAGTCAAAATTGAGAAATATGTAACTGAGCAGAAAGCCGTTAAAATTGGATGTTATTATTGTAGTTTGTAAATTCAAATTGAAGTCCCACCCTTCTCCCACCCCACTCCAATATTAAAGTGGCTCAATAGACCTCTTCAGTGGGCCTGATAAAACGCATGAATTTTAGTAACTGGAATTTGCATATGATCTGATATGATGCTGGTGTGAAATCTGTCCCACGTTTTTGTTTTACCGAAAAATCGTCGTCTAAAGGCTCAAGAAACCGACCGAACGATCCGAAATATTCGTGAAGCGTCTTGTTCAATGAACATGTTGGAGATTTCTTTCACTATCTTTTCGTTTAAAAACTTGTTCACGTTTCGTTGTGGTTTCAATGCTAAAATGAAATTATGGAATTACGGGGAGGTAAAAGTCGAACCTCCGCATGCGGACATTTCTCATAAGTGGACACCACCAAACCACAGTTTCGACTATTTCTCCTCCGAAACTCTTCATTTATGACCTCTCGTAAGTAGACACCTATGTCCTTCCCAAGAGTGTCCATTTACAAGAGGTTTAAAACTAGAACGGACAGTTTTTAATCGCAAATTTAGCTATATTGACAAGCACAAACAGAACGCTCTCGAAAGCAAACATGCATATCCTACTTCAGCATTTCCATAATTCAGTCAGGTAGTAGTAAGACCAGGGCCTGCGCAGCAGGTTTGCTAGTGTGTGTGGGTGTGTCGGGGGAGCCCCCCCCCCCCCAGCCCCTCCCCCTGCGCGGTCCCTGAAGACTGAACCATGACCAGTTGTTGAACCAAAGTTCATGCGGTTGGGCATGAGGGGGCTTACTCGGCGTCATCTCACGTGATTTTAACTTTGCATTGATAACAACTGTTTATTAGCCAAAAATTTAAATAAAAAACACGGACGTTTCAGATAGGATGTGTTGCATTGAAATGCTTTCAAGGTCTTTTAAGCGGAGCAGGTACAATTATAATTCACAAAATCATGGCTACGCGAAGAATTTTGCACGTTGTTCGCCGTAATACGCAACCACATCAAGCCTCAAGGAAAGTGACATCGCTCACATCCACTCGCACTCAAACGGCGAAAACTTACCAAGGTAAGATTTGGCGTATTGGGTGACAGAGGTTAAATTGTTTGTCCTAAGTTTGCTCTTATGTTGGCCTTTAATACCTCAGTTTTATACACTAGAACACTATGTTCCAATCAATGCCAAACGTCGACATTCACCGCTCTGGTCGTTCATGTATTAGACCGCCATCCTATATGTTCAAACCGTGGAGAGTTGAAACGAATCGAAGAGGGCTTTTTCGTCTTTCTGCCTGAAGCCCCCGGGGGTGGGGGGTACTCCCTGTAATGGCCTTTACGGGGAGACTCCGCCCGAAAGGGGTACCTTTTTCACGCTTCAGGTATATGAAAGGGTAGGGATTTCACGACTCGAAGTATATGAAAAGGTAGGGAAATCTGTCATTTAGGTATTTAAAAGGGCATTTCATTAAAATATTTCGAACATACCCTATGACCGTACGAAAGGGGTACCATTTGGCAATGGAAGGTATACGGAAGGGGTACCTTTTCTGCCAAAAATGGTATATAAAATGGTGGGCGATCGGACCTCGGGGCGGAGCCTCCCCGTATTAAATTTTTTTTAGTACATTTTTTTTTACAGAGGGGAGGGGTTTAAAAACAATTATAGAGCAAACAAAATGCAGTATCAGCAAAGTAAACACGTCATTGGCCTGGCTAGAACATTTTTTCTGTGTGCGATGAAGTACTATAACTGAAACATTAATCAGCCAGTTTTAGCACAGAAAGATAGATCTGATATTCAGCGCATCATGGGTGTGAGACAAGAATAAAACCTGAGATCTAGAGGGAGCTGAACCATTGTTATGACAAGACCATAGTGGTGATTTCGCTTTGCCCGTAACACACCAATTACCACATCGTCCTTATTCCACAACAACTTTAACATTTCGGATTCTGCCATGAAGTACTACGCCATAAATTATTTGGATGACAGCCCTTACCAATGAAACACAAAATATTAATCACACGCTCATACCTGTGGGTCGGCATTTTGAAAGATGCTGGGATCATTTGGGCAAATGGTCTCATCACCAGCGTTATTTACAATCCGGCTTTCTTCAGTTAATTATACGTCACAGTAGCTTAACAAATGAAATAAAATTAAAAAACTAGTCTGACACCAATGTAAAGCGCCCGCTGTGAGGGGGTGGGGGGGGGGGGTTGAGTGGGTGAAGGGGCGGAGTGACCTCAGAGAAAAGATTATTGCAGTATCAAGCCATGACTTCGGCTGCCTTTCATCTTTCTCGAATGTGACGGGCTTTTTGGAGGCCACAGCAGACAAAGAAGGGCGAACTTCTTCAACAGGCTGTGTATCACGATGCGCACTTTTAGATTCAGCCAGGTGGATCCTCAGATTTAAAAAGTCAAGTAAGAAACTCGGCAACTAAAAAATGCGCGTGTGAAGTCTTCGTGTTAAATATGCGTATCAACCCAAGTGGCCATTGCTTTATTACGTCGTAGTTAGCATTCTCATGACGCGCACGCGCAAGTTAATTAGAAGGTTGAAACAAATTAAACGTCTTTAAAGACGCCAGCTGCGGATAATTTCCAGTCCTTCACACTGTAAATTGCTCTTTACGGATCGATTCCTACATTTGGAGGAAAGAGGAAATCTGTAACGAGTTTGTGAGCGATTAAGTTCTAATACGCGCACCTTAAAATTTCCTATTTGACGTTGAAATCCGGTTATGTAGGAATACTTTTAAGTGCTTCTTCCCTAAAATTTTTAGTTACCTTCTTGCGATGTGCTATTACCCTGGAGGCTTTTCTTCTTACAGGATCAAACTAGTGAGCCCCAGTTAGGCT
>JAEMWC010000405.1:0-42500 GCA_016490735.1 Pachyseris speciosa
ACCCACAATTCCTCGATTCGCTCCGACGAAGGTGCTAACGCTCGAAACGTCAGCTAATCGAATCCCTGTACGGTGGTCAATTTACATTATCAAGTCCGTTTGATAAACCAAATTTTCGTATTATAAACACTGACTACAATATTAAAAGGGATTTGATGTCGTATGCGCTTTTATTGCACCAATGGCAGAAGCAATCTTTTTTGCAGATATTTTCTATATGACTTTCCCAATTTAAAGTTTGATCGATGCAGACCCCAAGAGATTTAGTTGATGTTACCTGCTCCACGGTCATTTATTCATAGTTAGAGAAGGAAATCTGAAAGATTCGATAACTTCTGTCTGGATGCAATTAGCATAAACTCGGTTTTTGTCAGGTTCAAGGTAAGCTTGTTAACTGATAACCAAGTGTACACTTTGTTTGGATCATAATTAAGACAATCATTTACATCATGAACGTCGGCACTAGCAAACGTCAAGGTGGCGATCAGATGACATCGGAGGTGGTAATGGCGGGGGGTCAAGACTCCTTACCAGGAGCCCATCCTGACCTTACTAACAAAGGAAGTAAGACCGGTAGGGCTATTTTCATTGATTCCAGCTGCAACCCTATTTCACTCTGCAAACCGGGGCTGGCCCTCACACAGAGTTGTGGGTACGCCATGGACGACGAAAACTGCCTGAGGGTACTTTCTCACGGAACCACCGGAAGCAGCTTCTCCAAAGGTAGCGGCAGCCCAGGCATTATCATCAAAATAAAAGGAATCAAATATTTACCTTTGTGACTTCCTTTACGATGAGCAGCGTTGCCATCAGGCCGCGAATCTGGAGTCAAAAAGAGAAAGGAACATTGCAAGTACGAAAATACCGCGGGCCATGTAACTAAGAAATAAAAAAATAAAAATAAACAGCCATCAAGAAAGCCAAGCTTGGATCCAGTGTTTATTCGCTGTTTCAAATTTTTGCTCTCATCTCAGTTTTCGCGTGGTCATGAAGACGAAAAAGCACAAAAAAGAACACAAAAACGATGACGTTTTATGTGCTGGCTTCACCTTATAAGAAACTTCAGAACTCAAAAAACTGTCTGCTACAGAATAGTAACAACAAACCTGAGGGAGTACTTTTTCTTTGTGAGGGCGACGTTTTCGAATGACCTGTTAAACACAGATAAAGCCAAGCAGTTAAGAAATCTTACTTAAAATAGCCTGCATGGCAGGCACTAGAAAGGGGAAGGGAAGGGGCACTCGCCTTCCACCAATGTGGCCCGGATTCGATTCCTGGACTCGACGTCATATGCGGGTTAAGTTGTTGGTTCTCTTCTTTGCTCCGATAGGGCAATCCACCACTCCTCGCGATATCGAGCTTGAATAAATTGATTTGATTTTCGATTTTGAAGTAGATTTTTCTGTACAATACATTTTTGACTTTTAGTTTTCACTCAGACTCTTCATAACCCTTAGCTCAAAATTACCATCTTCAAAACATCTTCAATGAGCCAGGTAAAAATCTTCGTTAAGTTATCATCCCAAATTAGCCTTACATCTGCTTTCGAACAACTGGAAGACTGCATGCTGTCACAGGCCATTATTTTAGTTTTGGTTAAAAGGATGAAAAGTAGCTTCTTCCAAAGATGAGGCAGAGATAAATTTCAACTAGACATCAATAATGAAGAGTACAGTGTATCTTCAAGATCCCTTGACTCAATTCTGTAATTTCTTAGCAGTTTCTCTCTTCTTCTCTACACCCTTCACACCAGAAAGCGCATAAGGCAGTTATGGTCAGCAATTTGAGCATAAACATCATGGATAGACCCCTTTCAGTTGATTCCCAATGGGGAGGACAAAACAATAAGATTGTTTGAAAGGTTTGTTTCTCTCAGGTGAGAGGAGAACCATTGTTTTGCCCTCCAGATTGGGAATTACTGAAAGGGGTCTATATAAATATTATTAAACAAGGGCTTGAGTCAGTTGAAAGAGTTGATTAATATAATAAAAGCTGGCATCAGATCAAGAACATAGACCAGAAACAAACTGAAATTGAAACCAACCTGAAGAAGTTCTTGGTACAGGTTCTGAAACAGTGGTTTTGATATGGCCTGTCAACATTAAATACCCTGTTAACTTAACTGATTTGTGTCAAACTTAATGTTACCATAGAGCATCTGACTGATACACGATAATAAACACCAGTGTACCTCTGAGTGCATTTAGAACATTTTGAAACAGAACAGTGTCAACAAACCTGCAGAAGTACTTGGATGTCCTGTCGACATTAAAGAAGACTGTCAACTTATAACTTAAAAAATACTTTAATACCAGATTTTAAAGAAAAAAACAAAGTTGGTGACTTGGCTTAATACAAGAAAGCCACAAGCACTTAAGTTTTTAATTTGGGGTTTCATTTTGTTTTAATGTTAAATGATCTCTACAGTTACTCATCCATCACACAGGTTGGGCCAAAAACATGGTAGTACAGAAAATCACCCATGACAATGAATCAACATGTCTTGTTTGTTCATTTTTATTTTTAGTGCCATGGTGTTTAGATGTAAAGCATGGAATCACCCCCTTGTCTTCCAGCTCCACATATTGGGCAATGTAAAAATATAACAGACACAATTACAAAAAAAATGTATGAAAATAGAACAGAAACGTTAACTGAAATGGGATCTAACCTGAAGGAGTAGTGCTTGGTTCAGTTTTAGGAACAGCAGTTTTGACATAGCCTGACAAGTTTTAAGAAATTTGTTAGTTCACCTAACGTATGTGACTGCAACTAATCATGTACCTCACGAGTAGGACCTAAGAGATGGCACTACAGGACATTTCACTAGCAATATTGTAGCATTATTAAATCGATATGCTACAATAATATTGCTCAGATCTACATGTTCATTTTACATTTTGGTGCATTTCTTTGCCGTCCTTTGAAAATAATACTTTCAAATGGCCAAATTGAAGGTACTGTGGAGGACATCTTTCCATAACAGTACTTTTTTCATTCTTTTTCTTTATTTCAATGCCGTCCACAACAATTGAAGGGCTCAATTAAAAAATGTTTTAAAAAACTATATTGAGAAGGTGACAAGTACTTGCATGAGGTTGGTATGTTTGCTTTCTTTCACTTAACTCTTAAACATCTCTGTAACAATGGTGAAAATGTGTCTATGTACACAATTTCACATAACATTTGTAGTATCTTTGGGCCGGGATGTAAAAGCATGCCTTAGCATGTTCAAGCTCTCTCTGTGTAAATTTCCTAGCCACCAAGATATCTGCAGCAATTACTCCACTAATTCATTTCCAAATTCTTTTGAGCCATGTGTTTTGGATGCAAATAATCACCCTCCTTGTCAGCCATCACTCTTCACCTTGAGCTTTGTAAAAATATTGCAAAAAATAATATCCAACAACACAAGACTAAGAAAATAGAACAGAAAATCAAAACCAACCTTAAGAATTGCTTGGTTAAGTTTTACGACTCACGGTAGTGAATTTTTAAGACACTTACTGTATGACAGTGGATATAAATAAATATTGTACGATTACTTTACATTATTTGACTGGCTGCCTAATCTGATGAAGTCCTGAGGTTACACATCAGTTTAATTGATAAGACAGTCACTGGTAGAGTTTTTTTTTTTAATGGGACATTCATTTCATATACCACAACATTTTTTAACTGTTGATGGATGACAATCACATTAAATTTCTAACCAACTTAGGCATAAACTATTGTACAGTGTACGTGAACACTATTCCTTGACCCAAATAAAGGGGTGAGGAAGTTATACTTTGGTCAGCCTTGGCTCAGGGTATGTGCCACTGGTTTTTCATGAGCTCCACTTGTGAAAACACGACCCTATCCTTTGGAACACCACTCCCCATCACCCTTCTAATAGGAAATTTGATACGCACATGAAGATTGAGCAACTTTTAGTGCAACATACCGGTAATATATTTTGTTGTGGAAACATGTTTCAAGGTTTTGAAGAAAGTTAAAAAACTTTTATTATACAGTATGGCTAGCATTTGCAGGTAGCTAACATAACATGCACTCTGATTGGCTAAGGGCAGCTAAGCGCTAGGGTATTATTCTCCCGTAATGCCAGCGCACAGGCTAACTACGGATTATGCAAATTAGGAAAGAAAAAAACAAAAGGTCATCCAAAGGCCACTTTTGAAAATTGTTGCAACTAAAGATGATGAGTGACAATCGATAAACAATTGGAGAGCGAATTCTATTACCCCAATGAAATTGAATAGATACAGTGTAAGTGCATGCATTACTGGATGTGAAGTGACAGCTTCTACTGGAGCTAAGGAATTTTATTTCATCATAATAAACAACTTTAGTTAATAACCTTGACCATTTGGTAGTTACAGGAAAATATCAAACCTCGCTTTATCTTTATTGACCTCACTATGTCTGCTGTTACACAATGACAACTTTTAACACAGCAATAATGCTTTCAATTGTTAAAAATAGTAATGTTTAACATTACCTTTAATCAGCATGCAGAAAGACTGGCTAAATGACAATAAGTAAAATAAAAGAATTGTACAAAACAAGAAAGGTGCCAACAAACCTGTAGAAGGACTTTCCATATGAGATGATGTCGTGTTGGGATGTCCTGTCAAGAACAAAGAGGTCTGTCAGCTTTTCTTACTCAACAAATCTTTACAAAAAAAAAATGACAAAGCTGTTGGTTTTTCTCATCAGCACTTCTACAACATGCAAGACAACTGCTGCCACCTTGAACAATACATCTACAAATGCACCTGCTGTAGTCTAAAATATTATCCCTTTGAACTGAAAATAAAAGCTCAAAACATTTACAGCTACATGTATGTGGAAGTCTAAGATATAGCAAAGGAGATATTAATGTGTGGTTATTGTATTCTGCTGTGTTTTTGCCTGAAATCGGCGTTCAAATTTCCCACTTGAGCCACGCCCATCAAACTTGGCCAAGCTAGTAAGGGGCTTGGCTCTATTCCTGATTTGACATCACAAACTGCTTTGCATGCATATTTACAAAGACTTAGGTCCTGTTCACATGGAGGTGGGGGACCCCAGGCAGGTGAAGTCCTCCACCTACCCGTGGTCCAAAAAAGCTAGCCTTCACATGGAACCCCAGGGCGCTGGGGTGAGGTTTAAAATGCTATCGTGTGGTCTCTAAGAACGTATATTAACAAACGAATTCAGAGATAATTGCCCGGATGAACCTCACCCCACCCCACCTCCAACATTCACATGGATAAAACTCATCCCAGCTAAGCAGGTTAACCGCCCTGGCTGACCGGGTAACCTGCCTCGGTGAGGTAACCCACCTCACATGTGAACGCTGTCAAGAAAAAAAGAGAGATTGTATGGAGAGATTGGTAACCCCACCGAGGTGGGGACCTCACCTGCCTGGGGTCCCCCACCTCCATGTGAACAGGCCCTTAATGCAATGCAAATCAGTTTGTGACGTCAAATCAGGAATAGACCCATGCCCCTTACACTTGGTCAAGTTTGATAGGTGTGGCTCAAGTGGGAAATTTGAACGCCGATTTCAGGGCAAAAACACCGCGGAATTCAAAAGTCTTTTTTGAACATCTATCTACTATTAATGTACATGTCAGAACCACAAAAAAGCAGAAGACAATATAGACATTTTAAAGGCCCATTATCACCCTCGATCCGACACAATCGTTTGTTTTTGTTTTTAAATTGCGCCATTGTTAAATGGTGCCTCTGATTGGTCAATTATTATTATCGCACTTTTGATCTGTTCATCACACCAAGTTGTCGCTTGTGCCTGATTTCCAAAGCAAATGGCTACAAATTCAACTTGCATATTTCTTCATTGAAGCTGTGAACAATCTGTTCACAGGTTTAAAATCAAAACAGCAAAGTATTGAATGATACATTATTGATAAAACTTGCTGATTATGTTACGAGGATGGTGAAAAAATATCACAAGAAAATATTTATTGTTTGGGTAATGGTTTCAAATTTGCAGTAAGAAAAATACTCAATATGTTCTCATTCAACTATCCTGTCCTTTCACTTTATATTGTGTCCAAAATACAATCGACCATGTGGCTAGACAAAAGGAGGAAAAGGTTGAACTCTGCATTAAAATACAGTAGGAAACAAAAGCAGTGTAGTCCTCATTGATCACAGAGCCAGGATCTTGGTTGCAAGAAAGAGAAATTAATTATCATGCGGTTAAGGCAAGCTGCGAACCGGCCAAACGTAAAGCTAGAATGCCCAATGGGGCATAAAAATAGAAGTCGATAAAGAGACTTAACGACAAGTCGGATTAAAAACACTGAAGAGATGACCAAAGCCGCAGAATCCATTACACAACTGACCTTGAGGTAAAACATTAAACATGCAGAAAACATTTATCCAGACATGTATAATTTTAAGACTTGCCATCAAATCAGTATCCAAATCGCAGTAAGTCAGATCCAACAAGCTCAGCAAATTCTTGAAAGCTCTGAGGTAAAAAGCACCAAACTTGAACAATGACTCTCTGTAAATCCTCCGCCTTGGATGTCACTTTGCCAACAAAACACTGCGAAGTTACCGCTACCAACTATTCCCACACTGACTCTTTGACTTTAAATGGGCCAAAATTTACATACATACAAAATGTTCTCAAAATAATACAAGGAAAATGGAGAAGAATAAACAGAGAACATATTTACGGCCATAAGTTTGGAGATTTGTTCACGATGTGACAAAACAAGAGTGATAAAACAAGAGCTTCAAAGTCTGAGTAATTTCGTGTTACACGAAATTCCAGAATTAACGGCCGCGCATGCGATGCATCAAGGGTGATAATGGGCCTTTAACACAATGAATGATGATAAACAATTTATTGGAGAGTGAATTCTATTACCCCGATGCAATTGAATACCAGTAGACACAGTGCAAGTACATACAGCATCCACTGGAGCTAAGGATTTTTGTTTCGTTAGAACCATTTTGTTAGTCACATAATAAACAACTTAATAACCTCGACCATTCACTAGTTATAGGAAAATCTCAAACCTCTGCTTATCTTTATTGACCTCACTATGTGTGCTGTTACACAATAATAACTTTTAACACAGCAATAATGCTTTCTTAAAAATAGTAATGTTTAACATTACCTTTAATCAGCATGCAGAAAGACTGGCTAAATGACAATAAGTAAAATAAAAGAATTGTACAAACCAAGAAAGGTGCCAACAAACCTGTAGAAGTACTTTCCGAATGAGATGTTGTTGTTTTGGGATGTCCTGTCAAGAACAAAGAGGCCTGTCAGCTTTTCTTACTCAGGAAATCTTTACAAAAAAATGACAAAGCTGTTGATTTTTCTCATCAGCAGAAAAAAAGCAACACTTCTACAACATGGAAGACAACAGTCGGCCAACAATATCTTTTGGGGAGCTGTTCTTCACAATTACCGGTCTAAAAGTGTCAAAGAGGACAGTGAACAAAACAAAGTTTCAGTTATGGATCAGAAAATTAGACCACGAGGAAGAGTCCTCAAATTTGCTTTGCTTGGGAAGTGAAGTAAATTAAGGCATCTTATGGCTTCTGAAATCAAACTCCGATTATGACCACTGAAACCAGCTAAAGAGATCATTATTGTGAATGACTGGATGAAAAGCAGAGTGACATGTCAAGCTTTACCAAACCTTTTGAGGAAGCATAAAATACTGGTATGTTGGGTAATTAGTGGTGATACATGCTTAGGATGCAGCAAACAGAAATTAATGCCATAAATTTACATAAGCATAAAATTAAAAGAAGTCTATCTCTTTCACCAGCTGTTGAATAACTACTTTGAATTACTGGCAATACACCTTGCTACCATACAAAATTAATATTTTGTTTAAATAAAATTGCACCCTTTATTTGAAATGCCCCATATTCTACTTCTGTCAATAACCCTTATGAACAAACAGAAATACATGCATGGCAACAGTGGCAGTAGTTTTTTTTTTTTGGTACATGAACTGCTTATGTAAAACAAGCATTATAGACAAGTGCAAATAACAATGGAAGACCTAAATGTTTATGAATAAAGGGGATTAGTTTCCAAAGAAACTGTGGTGCTGCGTCGGTGGGGGAGTGAAACACGAAAATTTGGTTTATCAACGGAGTTGATAATGTAAATTGACCACCAAATCCCTGTACGGTGGTCAATTTACATTATCAACTCCGTTAATAAACCAAATTTAAATGTTTATGAGTTAAAATTTTAAAATTTCAAGGAATCAAGCTATTAAATGCCCACCTGATGGCTTGTATCCACATGGTTTGTATTGATGAATGCTTTTATTGTATCCTACACAAACCAAAACCAAACCACATTTGCTAGAATGAACATTGCTTTTAGTATAACACAATGGGCATTCCGTAGGGTGTATACAAAACCTGGGCTAGGCCATGGCGATGGCCTACCCTATGGCCCACCATTTTTTTCAATGTTTTTTAACTGGTTTGTTTGTTTTTCGTTATGACAAGAATCTGAAGTTGTCAAGGTCACAATTATATAGCAAAACAAATCAAATTAAAGAAACACATTTCAATGGAGTGGGTTTTTGGTGAATATGTGAAGGCAACTTATGTGATCGCCAAGAGAATGTTTGGTATCCAGGCATGGAATTGGGATTGGACTAGTTATTTAAGAAAAGCAGGAATCACAGTTGTGGCTTATGCGTCATGTTGTTAATTAAATTATCTCCCTTATGGCACATGGGCACATGACAAGAGGTACATGGGTAGTGTGACAAGATCTATACAGATGCCTGTTCTCAAATAACACTTACATTATTAACAATGAGTATATGCATAGAGATTATTGTGTTGCACGTTCCTCGTGCTCACACTTCATATTTACAGCAAACGTACAAAATAAAAAGTTGAGGCGAATTCAACCTCATACTTTCAACCTCCAGTTTAATCACGTTTGAATTGGGATCATGTTTTACATGCCTTATTTTTACAGGAAATTAACGTGAATTTGAAAAATTTGCATTAATTTAAGTCATGTTAATGTCTTCTGGCTCTAATTTCCGCGTCAAGTGACACAAATTTCTATGAGCTTAATTTCCATTCTTTTTGCCCTAAATTCTTGATACACTCAAGACATTCTTGAAAACTAGGAAACAATAGCTTTTTTTCATGCACTGTATTTCAGATCAATCTTTCACACAATAAAGTTAAATTGTTTAGAATATTTCTGAAAAGGAAAGTGGCATTATTTTATCTTAATGGAGATCACCATAATCATGGACATTGAAAGAACACACAAAGTGGCCAGTTACGTTTAGGGACAATTCCACGAGCATTGCTTGTATTGCTGATTTCTACACTTGGTGTTAAAATAAATTTGCTCCTTTTGTCTCAACAAATTCTGCCCTTTACTGGAAAGAAGGACTTAGTTGAGTTAGTTGGAAAGTAATTTTTCTTTCAATTTGCATAAATTTAAGTTGTGTTAATTTAGAATACCTTAATTAACACAAGCGTTAATAATATATATAAGCTGTATATAGGCTAATAAGGTATGTTGTATATTTGAAGCATGAGTACGAGGCCCGTTTCAAACGTCGTGCTACTGCCGTGCCTAGCTGGCTTGACTGTCGCACGACTCCAGCACGACTTGGTTTCAGTCATTGCAGTTAATTCCGTCAAATTAAAAGCTGTTGCCCAATCTCATACCCAGAATCGTCGGGTGCTGTAATCAAAACACTGACCATCCTTTGCACAAACCAAATCCAAAATGTTAATTTATGAATTGAGTTTGATATGACAGTAACACGACGTTTGAAACCAAGTCATGCTACTACCGTGTAGCCTTCACTCAGCCATGCTACACGGCAGTAGCATGACTTGGTTTCAAACGTCATGCTTAAGTCAAATTTAATTAGATTAATTTAGTGCGACACGGGAGTAGCACGGCGTTTAAAACGGGCCTCAGGTATGTGCAACATTTTTGTGAATTGCTATTTGAAAACAGGCATCTGTATCTTTTCACACTACCAATGTACCTCTTGTCATGTGCCCATGTGCCTTAACGGAAATAATTTATTTAAAAACAACACATAAGCCACGATTGTGATTCCTGCTTTTCTTAAATAACAAGTCCAATCCCAATTCTATGCCTAACTACCAATCTTTTCTTGGTGATCGCATCAATTGCCTTCAAATATTCACTGAAAACCCACTCAGTTGAAATGTGTTTCATTAATTTGCTTTGCTTTGCTATATTATCATGACCTTGACAACTTCTGATACTTTCAAAAACAAAAATAAAGCAAACCAGCAAAAAACATTGAAAACTATGGTGGGCCATAGGGTAGGCCATGGCCCAGGTTTTGTATACACTTTTCCACACAAACAACAACATTAATGTCGATTGCAACAAAAATTAGTCATTCATATGGTGTGATTATTATTTAAGGCCACCATGACGACTGGCAACCATTCTCCTTTAGGTGTGTTTTTTAGTGTTATAATTAGGTCTTGAATAATATGTATCACCAAACAATATTTCAGGTTCAACTAACCAAAACAGTGCCTGTCACCCTAAGCTGATTTGTTTCGTTTGTTTTTCTCAAAGGTAGACATGGAAAGGAACAAGGTGATTTTTAAAATGCAATCAAAACCAAGGTTCTTGGAGTTAAAAACACCTGCTAAGTGGACTAACACCAGTGACAGTTGTGATGTCAACCCAGTATCTCAGTAACAAGAAAACAACAAAAAGTAAGCAAGTCAGTCTGAAATCAATTTGAGTTCTTCATGATTCTGGCTGACAAGATGTCTGAAAATGAAATCAAGATAGCATCAAGCAAAATGAGTGTGAACATAATATCAGATTGACACCACAAGCTAGCAAGTCCCCAGTCTTTCCATTACTCCTTTTTGTATTCAAAAGGGCTGAAAACAAACACCATACCTGGGCAATTCTCCATTTTCACACAAAATGTCTGCCCACTCAATAGAGTTTGAGTAGTGCAAACTTTTAATACAGCAGGAGGGCATATCTCTAAGTCCACCTACAATTGATGTAACAAGACAAGGGATGTAAGTCAATTATTTTGTTGCCAACTTAGTAAATTATTTTAATGCTCAGGTGAACTCACACTCACTATGCATCAGTTAGCTTTGTAGTTACCCTTAAGTAGGGGAAAGCAGTGTGTAGTTACCTTAAGTAGGGGAAAGCAGTGAAGTAGCACTCAATCATGGACCCCCCCACCCTAGGGTGCAACTTTGAAAGTCCTCTATCCTGTGCATTTCATTTCTGTCACACAGCACTATTTTCCACAGGAAGTTGGGTGATAACTTTACCCACTTCTGTGGCAGTAATTCCAGCATTTGGCTTGACAGCACCAAACCAACCTGGTGCCAGTTCACATGGGGATTCTAGAAAAGTTAATCTCAACAACTTAGATCACTGCCACAGCATACTTTTTCAGCGTCCAGCCTTGTCAACTTGCAAGTCCTATACTTTTTTGCAATTTAACCTTTTTAAACTTCAATCTGTCTTAAGATGGACAAGAATCACAGCAATGGCCCTCTTTGCTGATGAGGAGACACTTACTCTCTTTGCTATACATGCCAACTTTTTCTGAGCCAAATGTGTGATATTTCTGTCTCCTCGTGACCGGAATTTCCAAAAACGTGCCGGTGACTTCTGAACGATTTCTCAAAGACTTCTGAACGCTACCGAACATGTCCGAACAATTTCCGATGACTTCCAAACACTTCTGAAGCTACTTGAATCTTTTCCGATGGCTTTTAAACTCATTCCAGTCCCTCAAATACAAACTGAAACGTGACATTTTAGCATGTTCTGACACAGTTTAGGACTCAAACTCGACATTAAGTGCCATTCAGGTTGGAACATTTAACAGGGAATATCCCGGATTTCTAAGTCAGGCATGAGAAATTGTCCTCAATGCGTGAGATCGATGTCTTTGGTCCGCAGGCGTGAGACTCATGCATAATGCGTGAGAGTTGGCAGGTATTCTCGATTGGCTGATTCCATACAACAAAATCTTCTACAAAGTCTCTCTTGTTCTACACAATTTATCACTCACATTTTCATTCTTTAATCTGCAGTTCAAATACCTATGTGATTTCATATGATTTAATTTTACTCAGTTAATATATTGTTGCCTGTTTTTTTCCATTGCCCACCAAGTATCAAAAAAAGATTAACTTGGGATTAATGATTTCAGACTATTTTCAATGATTTGTGCAAGATGTTAATAAAAGTACTTCATACTTGGAATTGGAACTGTACTTACACTTGTTGTTATGATGTTCTCTGATCGCTCCAGCTGAGTCACTTTTATCTTGACAGTTATAAGTTTGCTAACATACAGGTTTTTCACATCTCCCTTCTGCAGCGAAATACTTTTATTTACACCATTGTTAGAGGGCTTGAAGAATACATGATAGGTAACTGGATGTGTGCAGTGATGCAGATCTACTTCAAGAGCACCACCCCTGACCAAGAGCACAACACTCCTATGCAAAAAAAAAACAACAAAACACAGTTGTGTCTACAAGAGAATAAATTGTATTATTTTATTATAGAGTACTAAAGTGATTAAAGTGATGACTTCACAAAAACCAAATTTATGAAATTGTGGTATTCGTTTGGTATTCAGAATTGTTCATCAGCATTTTCTTACAGTTTGAGAGCGAGATATTAGCACCGTTATGCTCTGCTGACCCATCTAAATCCTTCTTAATTTTACTTAGTTCATAACATTATGAACCATGTTAAATTTAGAATGATTTGTATGGAGTCAGCAGAGCATAACAGTGCAAATATCTCAGAGCCAAAGTTTGCCTTTAAATGCTGATTTTTGGCAAGTTAGCATTTTTTCATCTTGCTCTTTCTGAAAATCCAAACAAATCTCATAATTTCAAAAATTTTAATATTTGTGACGTCACACTTAGCACTCTTTATTATTATTATTATTATTATTATTATTATTATTATTATTATTATATTATTATTATTAAGTAATCACCATGATATAATAATACATAGCTTTAAGGTAGCATTATTGTTAGTTATAACTGCTTGTTAATTCAGTTATCTGCAAGGGAGTGAAATAAGACAACTGTTGTTGTCCGGAGCCAATGAAAACCAGATTTTATCTGAAATTATCAGCAATAATAATAATAATTATTATTATATAATAATAATAACATTATTATTATTACATGCTTAATATTAAAGGAAAGAGTGTGGTGTGTTAATTCAAATGCTGCATGATCCACGACTAAAATGACCAATGGAACACCACTGATGAAAAACAATTCTGCAATATAGCAGCTCCTTGGAACACTTGGCAAAAGATCAGTAAACAGCTGTTTGAAGTATGGTATATATGACCTGTCTTTCTCCTTAATATTGTCATTCAAACAGTTTAGACTGTTGAGAGTCAATGTCATCAACATTGGAGGGATGTGGAGGTAGAAGGGATATAGCCACTGAATTTACTAACACAGCTTTTATTGAGCACCCTAAAATAAGCTAAACTTCTTTACTGACATAATTACCTGTGCAATGCTTATTTGATTTACACTGGGCAGACTTTAATTGGAACAACCTGGTAGCTAAAGCTCTGAAACCATGTTGCAAATGCTGGCGCTGAATTTATGCCATTACATTCTGGATTTGCTGTTGGGGATGGATTTTGAGCCTTTAAAAAACGAACAACACCTGTAAAACAGGAGAGGTCAAAGGTTTTAGTTATGGAGCTTTATCAATGAGCAAGGCAATGGTAATAAGAACATCACAAAACAATATGCAAAAACAATCACTCTGCAAATGTGTTAATTACATTTTGGTACATTTCTTTGCCTTCCTCTGCAAAACAGCAAGAAAAAAATTATGACCAATTTTTGGGTTTTCTTGAGAACGTGAGCGCATGATGGTAAATTTTTCTTTCTTTTCCTTATTTTAAATTTAAGTTCCGGGACAGTTTGCCAGGATTTTCCCAGTTAAACAAATTGGATTTATTGCAAAGGAGTTACATTGGTGTATCAGTACCCTCCACAATAAACCAGTTTGAACATAGTCCTTTCCAGATACCTGCCTTGACAGCCTCTTTGATTCGAGGCATGTACCCTTTGTATGGTAAATAACTTGGATAATCTGGAGGAATACGCCATGCGTGAACTGGACGATCAGGATGAGCTGAATGACAAGGAGTAACTTAAGTGGCTCTAAAAAAGGCTCTTTTAAGAGCCAAAACGTAAAAAAAAAGTTTTGAGCAGTTCGTTGAACTTACTTTGCTGGAAATTATAAACAACACGACATGCCTGGGGGTACCTGGGTGAGACAGTCCCTTCCATTTGATTACAACAATAAACCGGTGCCTCAAATGTGGATGCCCATGTAAGAGATGGTTAAAAAAAACAGTAGGGGGACTGGGAAGGGGAGGGAGGGCAGCGCAACTGCAATGGTAAATGTTGGAGAAAGCACACGGTAAAAGTAGCGATATTGTGCAAGTCAAGAAAGAAATTAGTACCAACCCTCTCTCCCTTTCCGTCAAGTTAAATACAAACAAAGCAAGCGTTTACATTTTCCGCATTAAGAAGCCATAGTTATTATGCTAGGTAGCTTTGAGTAGTGGTTACGTCAGCAACAGCAGGTATAAATGTGCAAGCCACATTACACCAACTTTTGCTTTTGCTAAAGATTCAGGTATAATTGTTTAATTTTTTCCTTATGCCCTCTTACTGCTTTAATGTTGATTTTGTACAATAAAAAGAGTTTTAGTGTAGAAAGTATTCGTGTGTTATGCATTGCGTTAGTAGTGCAACTTGTGTATTGTTAAATAAGAATTGTCATGTAAGTAACATAAACGTACTGTAATTACTTTTGAATTTCAGTCCTGTAATTATTGTCTGTTCTCTTCTTTCGTGTGTATGCAGCATTGTACAGTATTGTATTTGTGGTATTAATAAAATGCTCATTTAAAAAAACTTTTGCTTTCATCACCCGCCGCTATACGCCAAAAACTCGGATTATACGCCAGTACGCCGCAAAATTTTAAAACCCACGCCGAAGATCTTCGGCATAACCTACACTGAATGCACCCTGGCATACAAACCCAGCCTTGTAATTAACACTATTATGAAATAGTTCATAGTCCCTCAGCTTGGGCTACCTGTGGGACAACTCAGCGGTTTAAATTCAACTAATCTTTGTCTTGTACCCGGGTCTCACATCTGAAGGGAAGACCAATACCATAAAAGAACTGAAGGCCGTCTCTACTGGTTTGGGTGACAGGCAGTCTCACGATTAACACACAAAATTTGCACATGCAGGGTTAGGAAGAGACGCAACGATCATGCAGACTTTGTGGAGCTCCACAGTATAAGCTCATCCGATCAATGACAATTCAGCCGGCCCCAAATAAATAGAGCGTTCTGATCTGTTGTGGTCACTTTCAAGGCAACATTGAAAAAAAAAGGTACTTAAAGATGTCTTATAGGTAGCCCTATGGAATTAGGCCGGAATATCAGGGATTGCAGCTGAACATCAGAGTTTCTCCAAATGAAAGCTTCAACTTAAGCTTAAGCTTTTCTTATTTGTTCAAACAATTCGGAATATGTTTTCGACACGATCAAAGTGATTACAGCAAGTAGATTCTGAGCAAAAAAACGGAATTTTCACTTACAAAAGAGGAAGATGATTTGGTGAAACATCCACATTCTGTATCCAAATGACGCAGTTAAAAGTTATAATGACAAACCACAGCGAGTTCCTCTCCTGCTGTTGTGTTTTTCCTCCTCGGGCAGGACTGAATGGAATCATGGGAAAAATTTCCATCCCTCCATAATGTCACACTCGAGATGACACCTGCCCTGTGCTTACTAGGGAGCTTTAGCAACGACGACGGCAACGGCAGCGAAAACGTCGTATTAAAATCTAACTTCTCGTTTTTGTAACGCTCTCGCGATTATTCCAATTTCTTAAAAAACTCGGAAAATGCTGGCGAACTGTCCAGGGACTAAATTACTGTGAACGGTGTCAAAGTCAGGAAAAAGAAAGAAAAATTTACAGTCATGCGCTCACGTTCTCGAGAAAACCTAAAATTTAATCAATTCACGTTGCTGTTTTGCAGTGGGCGGCAAAGAAATGTACCAAAGTGTAAAACGCACATGCAGAGCGATTGTTTTTGCTCATTAAGCCTATTGTTTTGTGACGTTCTAGCTGCCGTCGCCGTCGTCGTTGCTTTTAAAGCTCTCTAATTAGATCACGCGCAGTGCGCGCAATGCAATGTTAAGGTAAAATTACCCTGTCCGCTATATTTCGAATTTTGGCGGGAAATAGTATGAGAAACCCGCGTTTTTCGGCGGGAAATCGCCTTTTGATCTTATTTAAAACAACAAACAAACAACAAATGAATACCGTAAAAGCTCTATTAAGGCCCCGGGGGGTTTATTTAATTTCAGGCCTTATTAACTACTTATTAACGGGGGGCTTATTGGAGAGGGGGGCTTAATAGAGAGGAGGAGGGGGGGGGATATTTCGAATTTTTTAACACGCCGTTTTCGTGTTAAATAGTTTCTGTACAAATCTCAAACAACTGCAGTAAAACTTTATTAATTAATACCGAGCAGGAAACGGTATTGTGTGTTTTTTGTATATTTTTTTTAAAAAAACAAACCAACTGGGCCCCATAAAGTGCATTTCGTAAAAGAAAATGATTACAAAATCTAGTGTCTCAAAGGGGGGGGGGGGGCTTCTTAGAGAGGGGTGGCTTATTACAAAAACCGACTCCCAAACGGGGGCTTATTAGAGAGGGGGGCTTAAAAGAGAGATGGGGGGGGGAGCTTAATAGAGCTTTTACGTTATGTGACAAAAACAAAAAAAGCAAAACAAACTGGAGACAACAAGGAAATGAAAATTATGATATTTTATTAGCATCGGTATTGCATTTTTAAAAGCCTAAATTTAGTTTGATCGGTACCCTCAGAATGGAACCATACACCAGAGGCCAGAGGGTAAGACACGAAGAGGATGAGGGAGTGAGTTGTCGCAGGATGCTTCGGACAAACAATAATGCCCAGCTCCACCGCGGAACGGAGTACTTCATGTAGGCTATATGGATAGACTTCACCTGGCAGCTACCAAAAGGGTTATATCAGTAGTACTATCGGCTAGGATAGACCCAAAAACTGTCACTTTTTTAGCCAATCAGCGTCGAGTATTTTGGAGTTTGATGGATAGATTTAGGAGAGTGACCGCTGACCCCCAAAAACAGCTGTCAATCAAACGGCATTCAAAGGGTTTGCCCCGCGCATCCCTTCTTGACCGAGTTCGCCCCAGATCATTTCGCGGCTCAAAATGTCCCTATATTTATACTTGGGAAAAGAATCGACCCCGGCAGGATTCGAACCTGCAATTCCCTGATCCCTTCGCCACAGGGTCAATGAACACACAATGATATTCTTTTCCAAACTGTTTAATGACACATTACTGTTTTACATTTCAATGTTCCTCCGGAAAAAGATTGCGACGCGCACGACGGAGACTGCGACGGGTGTTGCGGCGGGTACTGCTGCGTGGGCTACGGCGCAGGAGTTCTCTGGGTATGGAAACCCGTAGTGAGTTCCGCTCGGCCAATCGGCGACTGCGGCGCGGGGTGGGTGATGGTTCTGCCCGGGGCGGACGGTAAATGAGTTCACCGGGGCGTAGTACCGGGTAGCCGGCTTGGAGGGGCGCATTGTCCACGTCTAATGTGATGTTGGAGAAGTGTGTCTCCAAGGTAGCCAGGCACCGCGGACACCGGAAGTGGTGGTTGGTGGGCGAACTCTGCACGTGTTGGTATAGGCAGGTGTGATGGAGCGAGACGGAGCAGCAGGGCAACCGTTCTGTGAAGGTGTGATGATCGCTACACAGGAAACAGGGGTCACTGGAATGGTTCAGTAGGTACACGGGTCTGCGGCAGTGGGGACAGGCCCAGTTTTGCCAGGGCATGCGTTGCTGGTTCAGCGACTGCAACCACTGGTATATGCACGGCAGGTGCTGGCTGACGTTGCAGCAGAGGGATCGATGGGGTATTTCTTTGGTCTCATCGTGCTCCACGGCCAGGCATATGACGCAGGGCTCGCTGTTGTTTGAGATGAACTTGGTCTGGAAACACATCATCACAGACTGCGATCGGCGCGCCATGTTGGAAAAGTGCGTGGTGGGGTGAGAGCGACCTTTTATAGGGATACCCAGTAACCAATGGGAGGGCGGGAGGGCGGTCATGTGACCTGGAGAGAGGGAGGGGGACCCCCATCCCCCCGGTAGATGACGTCAGCCTGCACGCTGATTGGTGGAAATGGGCTATATGAAAGACCGGGCGGGCAGGTGCGTCATTTTCAACATGGCGTTGTACCGAAGCAAATCCATTGACTTTCTGCGAGACACGTGCGTGATTTGCATGGACGTTTATTTCAGCGCTGAGAAACGGATGGCTAGCAGCGAGTCAGTGTGTTTCAACAGGACGACCGTCGTGAGACCTTGTTGCGGCTGTTACGTGCATAAGGAGTGTTTGTATCTGTGGTGTATGAAACAGTACACGCAAAACGTGCCTCATCAGTTGTGGGCCTGCCCCCATTGCAGACGCCCCCTGGACCCGACCCACAAGATAAACCGGCGCTGAAGAAAAAGAAGAAGACACCCCGGGGGTTTTTACCCCCACCTTAAATCTGTCAAGAGTCGTGACCAACATGATGTGATAGTTTTTAATTGTTTTTTTTTTTAACAGATAAACGCACGACACGGTCTTGATTAATAAAAGACATGTCCCTGGGTAATCCGATTTGAGCGCGCATCCATTGAATGAAATGATAACATTCCACCTTGGGGCAGTGGCGTCGGCTTCCCCGCTGATCACGTGGTGTTCGCAAGAGGCCACGGTGGTCAGGCGCGTCATGTCGTCGAACTTGGGGCAACCAAAGACCTCCAAGTCTAAGCTGGGCAGACCCATTTCCCTGAGTAAGTCCTGTTCCACTCGGCCGCCATTGTAAGCAACGATGGGGCGTTGGGTGGTGGCGTGGGCCTCGTAGAGGTCTCGGAGGTGTTTTCGTAGATCCTCCTGGGGGTGGGCGTGCTCGGCGGGGGCTGGGCGGAGGGGCAGTCCGTGCACTTGTCGCGTGACGTACCGCACCTGGCGTTCTTGGGCGG
Source organism: Pachyseris speciosa (assembly GCA_016490735.1). Taxonomy (NCBI): domain Eukaryota; kingdom Metazoa; phylum Cnidaria; class Anthozoa; order Scleractinia; family Pachyseridae; genus Pachyseris; species Pachyseris speciosa. The sequence continues at coordinate 19,196 of JAEMWC010000405.1, forward strand.
GAGTCAAGTCTTTCCACTGCACGTCGTGCCCGTAAGGATTCGATCCACACATTTGTCCTTGATAACGGCACCAACCCATTTCACGGACCAGGAAACGGTCCCCTAGTCGAAATCCGTCTAGATCGACGCAGAAGCAAACTTTGTTCAGCAGGGTCTTATCGGTCATGTTGGCAGAAGAGGTATTTGAGTTCGTCCACGGCTCGGAGGTAGAGGTGCAACTGTCTGGTGCCCACGATGGCGCTCTGATGGGACAAGCTGGGTGAGATGGACGTGGAATGAAGCCAATGGTACTCTGGCGAGTATTTGTACCACCGATCGAAGCTGACGTCGTAGAAGAACAGACGTCTGCCCAATCGTTGCGCTAGCGCCACGCTCCAGCCGGTAACGCCTACCACGTCCGAGATCTCATGCAGGGGTACGTCGGGCAAGCACTTGGTGGGATCGAAGCGGCCGAAAGCCAACACGGTGTTGGCCTCTTTGACGATGTGATAATTGCGCGCCAGTAGATCCAGGGTGAAGGGGTTGTTTAAGGTTTTGCCTAGCTGCTGAGCCACGGCGCGTACGTGCGTCAGAGCTTCGACTATGGCCGAGGGATCCAGCGGTTGAAGGCCCCGGTATACCCGGGGATGCAGGGGTCCGATGATGACGCGACAGGGCAGGCCGTGTTGCAGGGCTAATTGTTCGGCTAGAGTGTCAGTGCCGGCAGCGCCGCCGGTGATGATGCGAATGGACATACTGTTGAGAAATGACGAGACAGTGGATGGAATCACTCGTTTTTATTTTCACATGGACCAATGAAAAGAGTTACAGATGTTACCAGACGTTGAGACGGCAGCCGTCTGGGACGGGCTTATGTGTACAGTCACAGTCTAAGTGGGTGGGGGAGGTCTTGCGCGGTGCCAACCAGCCTTTCTGGTGGGGTGGCAGTGCGCGATCCACTTGTTGGTGGTGCCTGGACAGCAAAGGAGGCGGCTTGGGATGTTGCCAGGTGGGTCTGGGCGGTGGGATGGACTGGGCTAAGTAAGCGTTTTCTTGGTAGTGGCGGCGTTCCAGTTCTTTCAGGATGCGCGGGGACCAGGGCAGGTCCAACCACTGGAAGAAATCGCATATCCTTTAAGCGCAGGTCAGGAACATGCGACCCGGATTGTTCTGGGAGCGACTGGTGGTCAGTCTCAGCAGCTGATTGCACCAACAGTACTGGTCGGGCAACGACTTGCCGTCTTCGAACACCAGGTCGGGGTGAAGTTGGCGTGTGATGTTTTGCAAATACTCGGGTGCCTCTGCCTGAGAGGTGAAGATCACGCAGTCGTTTTGGACTCGACCGTAAGGCAGCAGCTTGACCCGACTGCAACGCACGTAGGGCCAATTGTTCTTTTTGGAGGTCAGGTACTCCAAGTCACATCTGTGAAACGGACATTGGGGTGTGGTTTTCACTTCCTCTTCGTAGGAGGGGAGCTCGGCCATCAGTTGCTCGATCTGATCGGTGGCCTCTTGGGTTTCTTGGTTCCAGAGTTGTTCTTCCGTCAGGGGGGTGGACGGAGTGGGCGGCGGCAAGACGTCCGTCGTATCTGGTGGTGGTGGCTGCAGTGTCAACGTGGCTTGTTTTTTCTTTTTGGCCGCACCGGTGGGAGGTTTGACGGGCTGCATTCTCTTGCGAGTGCCTTGGGGTGGCAACTCGGAGGTGGCCAAATCGTTGCGATTGGTGGCATCGTCGGGCAGGCGTTGGCTCAATTGGGTGTGGCGTCCGCCTTCCCCGTGGCGTTTCTGACGGGCTTTCTCTTTCCAGGGCCTGGTAGAAACTGGCTGTCGTTGGTGCGGACATGTTGATGACTGATGGCGTGGGTGGAACGCGTGCGTTTTTATGCCCAGAGACTGACGCCAGTCTCACCAAATACGGTCAAGATGACCTGGATTGGTCAGGGATGGGTTCACGCCACTGGCACCAAACACGGTCAAGGCCACGAGGATTGGTCAGGGGGTTCACGCCACGCGCACCAAATACGGTCAAGTTTACGCAGATTGGTCAGATCCCACGTGCAGTCAATAAGGTCAGGGTCATGACTATAAGAGGAGCGCGGGCGTTGACGGGCTATAAAAGGTGAGGATGAGTTACAAGTATTATTACCAGGACTTGAAACGCGAGGATTACGCCTCGGACGACGAGTTCTTGTTGGCTCGGGTGAAGAAAGGGTTGGAAGCCGGTTTCACCTTCGAGCAGTGTCAGGGGCATTGGTTTCAAGATTTGGCAGATGCTATAGGATGCTCGGAAGCGGGGCCGGTGTATCAGGAACCGACCAAGTATGTCAAACCGATTCTCCAGCAGAGCTGTGCCTTGACAGCCCTGAAGAAGGCGGAGAACGCGAGTTGAATTTGATGGACGTGGTGGCGGCCTTGCATCGCGTCAAACAAGAGCGCATAGAATTGGAGAAAGAGGAGAAAGAGAAAGAGCACGGAGAGCGTCGAGTGTGGCAACGGCGGTGCGAACTCTTGTTGAATCAGGTGTTGTGCGAAGAATGTCGGGAGCTGATGCGCGACGCCTACAGCTATGGCACGCACCAGGAGAAATTGTATTGGCAACCCGATGGCTGTGCATGTTGCCAACGGTATCAAGCGTGTATGTTGCAGCCGGAGGAATTGGCGGACTCGGATTACGAGTCGGACGACATGGCCATCTCGTCGGACGAGGAGGAGGAGTCCAAGTACTCGGACGTGGAGGAGGAGGCCAAGGACTCGGACCAGGAACCGTTGTTACCCGAAAAGTGATGTTGAAAAATGTAAATAAAGAGAGTGTCATTGAGAAGGCGTGTGTAGTCGTCCAAGCGCAGCGTCAAAAAAGAAAAAAAGAAGACCGATGCGGTCTTGGCGGCCAAATTAGAATCCCCGGCCGCCGTGGGAAGTCTGGGTGGCGTGCGTCGGTTTGCCGAGGCCAAGAAGATTTCCTTGTGTTGGCGGGGTGAGCAGTTACACCCTGCATCGGCCGCGAAGGGTTCGATATCCCACCCTGCCCGTGTTGGTGTTTGGCCGCGATCAACAGTGGGTGGCCGATTTGATAGAAGTGCAAAAATTGGCCAGGGCCAACAAGGGCCATCGCTATCTGTTGGCCGTCGTCAACGTCCTGTCCAAGTTCGCCTGGGTGGAACCAGTCAAGACCAAGACGGGACCGGTGGTCAGCCGTGCCTTCGAGACCATTCTGAGACGCGCCCAGGGACGTCGACCCCAGCGCTTGCAAACGGATGCGGCCAAAAAGTTTTACAACCAGAGTTTTCAGGCCTTGTTGAAGAATCGAGACATTGCTCACTTTTCCACCAGTGGCGATACCAAGGCCTCGGTGGCCGAACGGTTCAACCGCACCTTCAAAGATCGATTGTACCGCTACTTCACGGCCCAAGGCTTGTACAAGTACTTGGACGCCTTGCAGGAGTTGGTCAAGGGCTACAATGCCTCCAAACATCGCAGCATCGGCATGGCGCCCCGGGACGTCACGACGGCCAATGAGTCGGCGGTATGGGAACGCCTGTACGGGGATCGCAAGTCTCGTCGGCGGACCCCAGCACCGGCCTTGAGAGTGGGGACGCGCGTGCGTTTGAAAAAGAAGCACCGTGTGTTTCAAAAGAGTTACCTGCCGGTTTGGACGGAGGAGGTGTTTGTGGTGCGTCGGGTGGTGCCGGGCGTAGTGCCCAGTTATCGGCTGCAGGAGTGGGACGGTACGCCGGTGGAGGGTACGTTTTACCGACAGGACCTGCAACGCGTGAACGTGACTGACGAGGCCTTGTTTCGAGTGGAGACGATTCTGCAGCGAAAGGGCAAGCGTATAAAAGTCCGGTGGTTGGGCTGGCCGGCCAAATACGACAGTTGGATACAGAAGAGTGATTTGGCGTGATGGCTCGTACCAAACGTGTGCCTCGTAAAGTGAGGTCCCCAGCCCGCCGTCTTCCAGCGGGAAAGAGTTGGTCGTTGGTGGTGGAGACTGGGGCCCCCAGTTGACCTCGACAGAAGAAGACGCGACGGGTGCGAAAAACGCGGCGAGCCTATCGAAAGAAAATGCGGGGCATGGTCCGACGCCGCAGGACGACCGGTACCTTGGACAAGACCTTGATGGAGTTGATGACGGCCTTCCCGGGCCGCGGTCATTCGCAACGCTTTTACCCTAAGGTCTCGACCCTATCGAGTCTGGTGTCTAGGGCCCCCGGCTCCAAACGCAAAGTGGCCTCCTATCTGTAGGTCGAATAAAAAGCTGTGCATCCATGGGCGGTCATTCATTTGGCCATGGCTGAGTTCTACTTCGCATTGCCCAGTTTCAAGAGCCCGGAATTCAGTAGGAACACGCGCGCCTCGTTCAGCGTGAGGTTGCCCAGTCGTTTGGAATTTGCGGAGGATGGCTGGGAAGTGGCTTTGAGCGCCCTGTCGTTGGCCGACACCAGCGTGGATTTGTCGCCGTTGGTGCAGAACCCCGAGGTGTGATTGGTCCTGTCGGATTTCAAAAAGACCGATGCGTTCCTGAAGACTAAAGGGACCGAGCACATGAACGTCAAGATGAAAGAAATGAAAGAAATGAACGTGGAGAGACCCATGGAAGGGGGTGTGGAATTTTTCAGTGCCTTGATCGACAGATTGAGGTACAACGAGGAGGTGAAGCACATGAAGAACGTGGGGGACGTCATGACCGAACGCCTGAAATACCAACGGACCACGGATCGAGGTCGCCCCGAACTGTTGATCAAGACTAAGTTGGGTCTCTCGTTTGGTGTCGACTAGACGCTGGGGGAGAAAATGGGGTGGTTGAAGAAGAACAAGGTGGGCAACATCATCATGGGACCCAACGCCTTGGCCACGTTGCGCGAAGAAGACGACGGCACTTGGAAAGTGAAGGTTGACCCGAATTTTGTCACGGGTTTGTTCACTACCACCGAGACCGGTGAGAATCGCGTGTACACGTTCAGCAGTGCCTGTTTCTCCTTAGGCTCCTTAATATCCTTAAGTTCCACGACAAAACAATTAACTTCCCCTTAGTTCCTAAATGTCCTCAAGTATCACGAAAAACAACCACACAACACTTTTTTTCATGGCGTAAGCGCTTGTCCCCTAAATCCGGGGACTTTTATTTGAAACTCTCGCTGTCAATGTGTCAATCAATCGCGCACAAACATAACTTCCGGTGAAAATAAATTTCCGGTTCGCTCTACAAAAAATACTCTTTTATAAGGAAAAATGGGGGAAATAAAATAATCCTGAACAGTGCCTACGATTGGCGTTTGGTCAATTTGGACCGAGCATCTCGCAATGTGATGGGCGAACCCACTCGCACCTTGCACGTGTACTCCAACGTGGGTGGCAGCACCATCGTGGGCGACAAAAAGACCGACATGTTGCGGGAAGTGACCTACCAATGCACGGGGCGCGGCACAGTGTACTACGAACCCATGCACAAACAATATCATGCGGTGCGTCAACGCACCATCGAAATCGTGGAGATCAACATCGCCGAGACCAACGGGAATTGGTGCAGTTTCTGGATGGACGCGCTCAGACCTACGTGACCTTGCACTTTCGATTTAAGTAAAAGGGAGTATAAAAGAGCCGTGGGATCTGTCCGGCGAGAGTGACCATGGAGGATTACTACGTGACCTTGCCCAGTCACCGCACGCCCGAGTTCCCCAACAAGACCCCCTCGTTGTTCAAGGTGCGATTGCCGCATCTGTTGAACTTTCCGGCCGATGGTTGGCAGGTGGCCCTGAGCAGCATCACGCTGCCTTGCCCGCAACTGAATTTCGACACCTTGGGGCTGGACGTGGCCAATCACGTGGCCATGTTGGCCTCGGTGCCCATTCGTTTGACCAATGGTCGGACTACCAACAGGTCCGTCGAAGTCAGGATGACCGATCAAAAGGCGGGTCACAAACGGTTGAAGTTTCGGAATGGCGTGGATTATGTCGAGAGTCTATTGGGTCTCTGGGAGTCCAAGTTCACGCAGACACTCAAACAGAATGACCAGGTCACCGGCTGGATCAAGTTCAGTTGGCAAAATGACGAATTGGTGATGGATGGTATGCCGGGCACGGGCATAGACTTCGACTTGCAATGGTGCAAGGCCATGGGTTGGATCAAGCGCATCAAGGGTAGTGGAGGACAGGAGGACACGTTCGAGGTGGGACCCCAAGCCATTCCCTCGGCCAGAGAGACCAGTGCCAACGTGTTGAAGCTGACCAATGATGTTTACATGGGTGGTGACGAGTTCGTGGCCCTGGAAACCAAACAGAACGGGCAGAAGATGATCACGTTTTCGTCCAAAGTCAAGAAGCGGTTCTTCGGCATCAACGAAATGTTCGAACGCGTGGCGGGCCCTTGATCGCGCACTATGTTGCTCTATTGCAATGCGGGGGACAGCGTCATCGTGGGTGATCGGAAAGTGGATTTGTTGCAGGAGGTCCGATACTACAGTGGTAAATCGTCCTCGTTTTTCGAATCGCAGCACGAACGGTTTCATCCCGTGCGTCAACGCACCTTGGAAGTCATCTAAGTGGGCGTGACGGAAATCAATGGCCAACACGTGAACTTTCCTCCCCAGTTTCTCAATCCAATGGCATTGGTCACCTTGCATTTCAAGCGCAAGGTATAAAATCCGCGGGCAGTCGCGCAGGTCCGTCAAAAGAGAACATGAAGGGCGGTAGTTTGACGCATTATTCTCCGCCCGGCATGGACGGTGGCGCCTTGACGCGTTACTTCCCGCCCAAGATGGACCGCGACGGCCTGCGGGACACACTGTTGGAGTTTGGACGTCCGGCAGTGGCCGAAGGGTTGACAGCTTTGGCCAAACGCGTCTGCACCACCACCCAAGGCATGGCACAAGCCGCCCGCCCCCGAGCCAGGACGCGACAACCCGCCGCCGGGGCCGTGGTGCCCGTGGCCTTGACCCCCGTGGCTGCTGCTCCCGTGGCCACGGCGCCCATGGTGGCTGCCCCCGTGGCCATGGCTTCGCCGGCACCTCGCGTGGCCACGGGCAGACGTCGAGTGCAAGCGGCTCCAGTGGGCGTACCCTTGGCCACGGCTCCCCGACGTCGAAAGAGAACGGCAGTGGCGTCGATGGCCGGCGGTGCTCTGGGTGGCAAGCATAAAAGGAAACGCATGAGGAAGGACATTTTAAATATGATACCATGATTTGGGCCACACGATCGATTTTGCGCTATAGCCAGGCCTTGAAAGGCTTTGGCGGCGGCGGTCAAGTGGGCGGGTTCTTGGGTCCCATCGTGCAAACGGCTTAGGGTTGACGTTCAAGAAGCAGAGTATAAAAAACTGGGGATCGAGGCGTCGAGCACACAGACGCAGAAGACGAGCAAGATGAGCGCCTCACTGAACGTGTTCACGTTGCCAGCCTCCGACGTGTCCATCCAGGGCTATCGGATGAACACTTACGAACCGGTGTCCTCGGGCATCACGCCCATGGAATTCAAGATCGGGGCCTAGAGGAATACGTGGATCTGTCTCGCAGTTACATAAGACTTCGAGTCAAATTGGAGACCGGAGCCACCAACTCGGGCATCTATGCAGATGGACAAACCACTGCACATGCCACCAACAGGTCTGGCGACGATTACAGCAAGTACATGTACCCCGTCAACAACTTTGGTCACAGCGTCATTCGTCAAGCCAACCTGCGTTTCAATGGCACCTTGCTTAGTCCCGAAATGGACGCCTATGCCTACAAAACCTACTTGGAGACGCTGTTGAATTACACGCAAGCCGAAGGAGAAACCTTGTTAGCACCGCAGGGTTGGGTCAACTATGTGGACGTGTTGGACCAAATAGAAGCTACAGGTGCTGACGATGATCGACCCAAGACAGGTACCACCTTCACCACTGGCACGGACAACAAGCTCAAGCAATTGGGAGCCAAGTTCGTGGGCGCCAATGAAGTGGATTTGATCATAAGACCTCATCTGGAAGCCTTCTACACAGGTTGCATCTCGGTACCAGGCAGCGAAATCATATTGCAGTTGTACTTCAATTGCCCGGACTTCTTCCTGTTCGGTACCAAAGTGACCGGCAAGAAATACGTGACGCTTAAGCCCGAGAGCATCGATGCCAAGTTCTACGTGTGTCGACTGGCCTTGAACCCCACCGTGTACACCAATTTGGAACTCAAACGCAAGCAAACCAAGATTGTGGCTTATCCCACCGTACGCACGGACGTCCGCACCTTCACCTTCGATGGCAAGACCACGCGCTTCGAAGAAAGAGACATCTTCCAGAACCGAGTGCCCGATCGCATGCTGAGCGAAGCTTACAACGGGGTGCTCGATTACTACCCCTTTGCCTTCCAAAAATTTGGAGTCACTCACATCAGACAGATTGTGCGAGGCGAGGAATATCCCTACGAAACCCTGGAACTCAACCAGAGTAATAACCTGAAAGATTGGGCCGGGTAGTTTCGCTTTCTGCAAGCCACCGGACTCATGGTCAAAAGTGCAGATTGCATGGTGAAGCCTGCAGATTGGGGACACGGAAATAACTGCACGTTGTTTGCTTGGAACAACGTACCCAGTGGCAATGCGGACATGGCCCTGATGAATCCCCGCCAAGCGGGCGACGTCAAATTGGAAATCACCTTTGGAGCTGCTCCCAACGAGAACATCACGGTGGTGGTCTGGGGCGAATTCGAAAACGTCATCGAAATCGATGACAACGGAGCCGTACAGTATAACATTCACGATGTGTGAGGAGCACGTTCAGTCTGGCCATGGAACTGGTAGCGCTCAGCGATCGCGTGTTGACAGGCCTGGCCACTTCGGATGCGCTGTTGAAGCGCGTGTTTGTGGGCGTCTTTCCCGAAAACTGGCTGCCACCCCAACCCACCAAGACCTGCCGCGTGGCCTACATCGTCAACACGGACCCCGAAGGTCAACCGGGCAAACATTGGTTGGCCTTGTGGACCGAGGGACCCATCTGCAAAGTCTTTGACAGTTACGGTCTGCCCCTGGACACGTACGGCGTGCCTCACTTGTTGGCCTGGATTCGCAAGCATTGGCAACACGCTCGACGCAGCGATCGCCCCCTGCAAGCCATGAACAGTCGGGCCTGCGGACATTACGCCCTGTTGTACTTGAAAGACAAAGTTCGCGGTCGTACGTTGAAGAACTTTTTGCAAGACTTTGATCAACGTGATTTTGTCAAAAACGACCACCAGGTCGGACGGCGTCTGCGCACGCTGATCGGGGACCAACTCCCCTCCGATGAGGTGGATGGACCGTGGACTCAATGTTGTATTACTAAACAATGTGCATTAAAAGCCATGAAAACGTAAAGAGGCGTGATTGATGTCCCACAAGGCAGGGGATTTGCCCGGTCCAAGGGTATATAAGGCGCTGCGCAACCCCAATAGGGGCGTGGTCGAGCCGACGAAAGAGTGTTCTTCCCGGGCGCGGGTGTACGCATTGGTCGCTCTTTCAGCTTTTGCCCGTCCACCCTCTTGGACCTTTGTCCGGGGTTATTGGTCACATTCTCTGTTTTTTTCAGACTCCTAGGAGTTCATAAAAGCGTGGGAGGGTTTCCATGGTCATTTCGACATCATGATCACGCGACGACGGTTCCGACGCCACATGCTCAGAGAGGTGCTGCGCGCGGACAAGTCCATGAAGGAGGATGCCATGGATTTTGGGGGCCATGGCGCACGTATTGTATTTGTTGACACGTGGTCGAGATTACGAACCCTTTTTGCTGGAAAATCGAGAAACCTATTTTCGGGAATGGATTCGCACCTTGGAGAATCAAGCCTATAATAAGCTGCGACACTCCCCCGATCGGTGAAAAAAGACATGGTGCGGCGCCGGAGACAACGTACAGGGCGTCGGCGCGTGAGACGCCGTAGGAGACAACGAGGAGGTGTAGTGTCCTCCATCTTCTCCAAAGCCACCTTGGTCGGCACGCAATTGGGCGGGAGTAAAAAGTACCGGCGCCTGGGCGCTTTGGGTGCCACGGGATCCTATAATCGCCGAGCCACCCCCTGGGAGGTCTGAGCTATAAAACCCGGTGAGTCAGGTGCGTTTTTCTGAGCAGGTTGGTCAAACATCGTCGACGCATGCGCAAACAACGAGGAGGTATCATCCCTCTTTTGGATTTGGCGCTGCCCGCCTTGGCCGCCGTGGGCAGAGCCGCTGCTTTGGGTTGCATCAGCGGCACTGTGGGTTTTGGTACCAAACGTTTGTTGGAACGCCGAAAGAGAAAGCGCCGCCTGAGAGCTCGTGCCAGAGGCCGCATGAGCGTATAAAAACCGTGACTAAATGCAAGAAAAATGGAAAAACAAGTCAGTATGGTACGCAGACTCAAACGCCAGAGACGCGCGCCCCGCCGCAAAACCCGCTTGGCGCAACGAGGAGGCATCCTTGGCATATTGCCCGGCTTGGCGTTGACGGCTTATCTGGGCAGACGATTGTTGAAACGCCGATCGAGGCGCGGTCGTCGTTAAAAACCAGTTTTGCACTGCCCACACACGACAATCATGTTTCGCGCACCGTGCAGCATGTTGGTGGCTGGTCCATCGAGTTCTGGCAAGACCGTCTTCACCAAACGGCTGATTGCAGCCCGGAACACACTATTCGAACCGCCGCCCAAGAAAGTGGTTTATTGCTATGACGTCTGGCAACCCGGTTACGCTGACATGAAAGGGGTGACCTTTCACAAAGGCCTGCCCAGCCTGGCGGATTTGTCCAAGTATTTCACGTCCCAAGGTGGTTTATTGGTGTTGGACGATTTGCAGGACGAAGGCTGCCGTGACAAGAGCATCTTGGATTTATTCACCAAACATTCGCACCATCGCAAGATTTCGGTCATCAACATTCTGCAGGACATCTTTCCGCCCGGTCCCTACGCCAAGACCATTTCGCGCAATGCGCATTACATCGTGGCTTTCAAGAACCCTCGCGACGTGACGGGCATGCGAGCCTTGGTCTCCCAAGCCTTTCCGGACAACGTCCGCGAAGTCTTGAAATTGTTCCGGCGAGAAACCAGTCGACCCTACGGGTATTTAATGTTGGACCTCCACCCTGCCTCAGATGATTCTCAGCATCTCTTCTCGAACATCTTACCCAACGAAGGCTTGACCCGCGTATTCGTGCCTGAGGATTCATGAGCAGCCGGACACCCCGTTTTCAAGCGCAATTGGTCCGAGAGAGGGCGCGACATGAACGCCAAGCCTTGGGAGGACGCCATTTGGATTTGAGCCGAAGACTCGACTCGGATAACGATTCCTTCCAGCAAAGTCAGCCGCCTGGCGTGGGGACACCTTCACCGCAGCCTCGCGCTACCGTCATGGCCTCCGCGGGACCGGGCACGGGGTCCAGCACCTCCTCCCCGCGGTTGGCCACCACTTCACCCCTGCCCACCATCACTTTGCAGGACCTGCAAATGGACTTGAACCCCAATCAGATTTTGAGGTGGATGGGGTTACAGACCCAAGACAGTCCCAGGAGTACCCTCACCACGCCCGATCGACCGCAGATCGGTGCTTCACTGCCTGCTCAACCCACCATAGGACCGCTGATGACCAGCACTCCGCGTCGGACCGTCACCTCCAACATCACGCAACCCTCACCCACGGCCACCAGCACTCGCCCCACCGTGGGCGGTAAACAGCTTCGCGCCTGACCCACCGTGGCGGTCAAACAACCCAGGTCCCGAGGCCGAGGGGGCGTCCGGACCACCACCACCAGGACCACCACCCGCACGGCCCAAGGCGGTTGTCAGGATGCGCCAGGAGGCAGCGGAGGCGGAGATGGTGACGGAGGTGGTGGAGGACGCGGTGGTCGGGCGGCCGGGGTGGCCGTGGCGGACGAGGTGCCGGGCGAGGTGTCGGACGACGCCAAGATCAAGCTGAGTTGCGCCGTCGATTGGAAATGTTGCAGGAAGAAAATCGTCAACGCACGGCCGGTCGTCACATTGCCGGGGTGACGCACACCAATACCATCACCACCGTCTATAAAGACGGTCGACCACCCGACGTCAGTCGAAATTCCTCCTTCAGTTCGAATTAACATGGCCCCTCCGCGCATGCGTCGTCAACTGGGCTTCTTACGGTCCGTGTTGAAAGAAGCCAATCAACAGAAACGTCGCGAACAACTACAGCACGCCAACGCCGATCAAATCAATGCCATCAGCGAGATGGTCTTCAATGCACTCAACGGACGCGTGCCCCTGGACCAGGACGTGGTACGGCGTCTACGCCCGCACTGACGCACCCTGAGGAACCTGGCCACACGCAAACATTCCTTGAAAAAGCAGCGTCAAATCGTCATGCGTCAAAAAGGTCGAGGCTTTTGGCACGGACTGAATTCGGTGTTGGATTGTTGTTGCGTTCGCAGGTCGTCATGAGCATGGCCCAACGTCTGGTGGAGGCCAACCGCGAAGCGCAAGAGTGGAAAGAGACGGCCACGGAGTTGGAAGCCAAGTGCCAGGACTTGGAAACGCGCCTCCAACAGGTGCAGACGCAGTTGCACGACTTACGGTATAAAACGGCTTGCGACGCCTGTCGCCGGCAAATGGAATGCATAGTCAACGGTGGGACCATGGAAGTGGCGTGTCGCACCTGTTGCACTTTCCTGTGAAAAACATGGCCACCAGTGCCTTTCAAACGCGTTTTCTGGTCAGTCCCCAAGAGATGCAAAACCTGGTGGAACATTACAAGGGACGACTGACCGAAAATGCGCAACTGGACAAAGCTGCCCGTTCGGCCGCCGAGAAACACGCCATTTTGACCTCCGAGCTGCTGGCTGGCATCAAGGTTGCCAGAATGAAGCCGGTGTCCAAGCAGTTGCAGAAACTGACCCGCCGCGTCCGTCAAGGCACCACCCCAATGGCCGCAGCCGTGCCTTTAGACGAAGAAGAGGACGAGGGACTGGTGAGGGGACCTCTGGACACCATGCTCAAGACCTTACTAAAGGGGCAGACTCCGCGTCCTGCCACCAAAACGCCGTCTGTCACGCCACCTGCCAGACCCATACCGGCCTCTCGAAAAAAGAAATCTCCCCCCGAAACCACCCCACCCTTGGCCCAAGCCACTTCGCGAGCTTAAAAACTCTTACAAGCCAGTTGAGAGTTTCGCACCACTCGCAAGAAACGCGCCACCGAAGTCGAACGCTTGAGACCGTTACCCGGTTGGGAAGATTGGCACACTCGATGCGTGAGACGGAGATTGGATGAGCAAGACTTCTCGTAAAAGGCCGGAAAGGAGCCGGCTCAGCCAGCGTCTGCGTCGTGGCCGACGGAGCAAGCACGGCGGTCTATTGGACATTCAACATTGGTTGTACAAGACGGGGATCGAATTTCACTGGCCCGGCTACCATTACTTGGGGCCGGGGATGCAACTCAAGCGGCGCCTGGCGCAGCAGGACCCGGGGGTGAATCGTTTGGATGCCCTGGCCAAGCAACACGACTTGGATTACGATTGCGCCAAGATGTTGCGGGACAAGTGGGAAGCCGACAAGAAAATGATCAAGGCCATCGAAGCCCTACTGGGGACCCACACTTGGCCAGAGGCCATCGTCAAGAAAATACTACAAGCCAAAGTGTGTTTAAAATTGTAACGTTTATTTTCACATTCATGGTGCATTAAAAGTCATTTCATTGACAATACTGTGTCCGTGGTTCATGCTTCCTCCTCCACCATCTCGTAGCCGTAAGGGTAGGTCCGTGCCGTGCTGGGGTCCAACACGTGCTTGGAGTAAACCAGGCGGTAGTCCTTGGTCTGGGGCTGGGTGTACAGGGCGTAGGCTTTGGCATCCCGCACGATGTGATGGGAATTGGTGATGCGCGTGGTGCATGGTGCCGCCAGGGGTTGCTCCAATTCGTCCAAGGTATTTTGGCGCAAAACCTGGTAGTTCAACTGCGCCATGCCCTCGCTGTTCAACGAGAAGCCCCGCACTTTGCAGACGGTGTGGCCCCCGCGCGTCCGGTACCCGTAATTCTTGGGATCTCCCGAACAAAATTCCACGATGGGGTTGTCGGCCTCCAACTCGCTCTTGAAATCGCCCAGATAATCCCCGAGCGGCGGGTCAGGTTGGTCGGGACGGTGCACGAAAATCACCGAATCCGTGTCAAAGTACAACACGCGTTCCCCCAGCAGCTCCAGCGCCTCGTACAAGCGCAGGCGAGCACAACAAGTGGTGAATCAGGCGATGAAGATGTTGAGGTTGGGCGAGAGGCTTTCGGCGTGCGTCTCCTTCTTGAAGTGCACCTCCACGTGCTCTTCGGTCAAGGGGCTGACGTAGCGAATGTCGTTCTGGTCGCTGTCGAAAAAGGTGTGAAAGGGTTGGGGATCCACAAACTCGCGCACCTGAGTCTTGTCAAATTTGCCCCACATGCTGTTGAGCATCATCTTGGCCAGCACCTGCAGCCCGGGTTCTTCTGGATGCGATCATAGTCCAGGCGAATGCCCTCCCACTGGTAGTAAGCGTCGATGTGAGCTCGCTTCTGGGCTTCCGTCAGGCAGCAGGGCGGCCAACCGCTGGCTTCTTCCTTGATCTTGAGCCAGGTGTTGACGTAATCCTCGAACAACCCCACCCGCGTCTCGGCAAAGTGCCACACCTCGTGAATGTTGAGGATGGTGTGGCCCATGGCCACGGCCTTTTCCAATTCTGGTGTGCACCAGGTCCCCACTAGGGCGCGGTTGGCGTACGGGTTCTGGCACTGGCACACCTTGTCGAACAGGGAACGGTCCACGTAACTCTCCATGCAGCTGCGACAGAGGGGAAACGTCCATTTGTTGTGGGTGCGATGGGGCAACACGGGGTGGAACAGCATCTCGGGTGGCAACACCGTGCACTTGACCAAACCAAAGTATTGCGAAATGTCCATCGTGTCGGGTTGGTAAATGATCTGTGGATGCCCCACGGGGTGTCGGCCCGTCTTGTTGACGAAGGGGTACAGACTAGTGTAATCGTAGTAACGAATCTCTTCCCCTGGGCCGGGTCGGCGGCGCAATACAGTTGCACGGCGTTGGTGCGGCCGCCAAAGAAAGCCTCCCGCGGGTTCAAGGGCCCCGGCAACTCCAGATTTTGCACAAAGTCCCACACGTCCGGGTCCTCCGTTTTCAGACGGTTCCACTCGCACTCCCACATCTCCACCACCCGATAGCCGCGTTCGCGCAAAAACTGCATCTTGCGTTCGGTGACCATGCGGGCGTCCTCAAGCAGTTTAAGGCCTGGGTTTAGAAATATGTCCATAAATATGGTTGATCGCCAATATCTTCTTCCAGATTGCCTAGAACCGGATGAAACTTTCCCTAAAGATATATTTTGTTGTCCTTGTTTGCCTTGACGTATAAATTTGATCACGTGATCAGTCACGTGATCAAAATTTGAAAAATTCTTAAATCGGCGATGCGGTGGCGGATTTTAAGTTTACAGATAAATAAATCAGCGTTTTTAATATAAATCCAACATATCTAACTTTTTACGCTTGGAGTGATTGTTCACGAGTTTTAGTTTTTAAATTATCAACAGCTAAAGGTTGAATTCTGGGACGAAAAATGACCTTTGCCCTCACAACTTTTTTGTTGAGAACGATGGACGGTCACTCCAAACGTGAGACGCTGGAAATAATTAATACGCATAAGAAAAGCGTTTTTATTCGATATTATATCCTACAAAAGTCACCTACTCTTCAAATAAGTGATGATTTCAAAGAAATGGTCACATGACACGTCACGTGATCTATGATAACGTTTATTTCACGTGAAAATGTTAAGGATGATGAGAGCTACCCATGTGCCGAATTTCATTTCAGTGTCATTCCCCTGGGCTGTTTTATCACAAAAAACCGTTTTCTCTAATAAACGCCCCTGACCCAGGCCTTAAACTGCTTGAGTCATCCATGGAACGATCCAACAAGCGGCGGTGCTCCTCGGTACGCTGGGGAAAACAAGTGCGACAACCGTGCCAGAAACAACCGTGAAACTCGTAGCCCACGTGACCTTCGGGCTGGTAGCCATCCAAACTGTACTGCGAGCCGGGCACTCGGTGTTCGCCCATGTTGCGCGTGTGTTCCAAATGGTTGCGCCACAAGGGGTGATAGTTGTCCGCATAGTCGGGGTAAGCCACGGACATGACATCGTGATCTTGCATTTCCTGTTCCGTCAAAGCATTCGACTCCTCGTTACGCAAATGACGCTCGTGCCACATCAACCATTCCATGGCCCCCGGGGAATGATTGGTCTTGAGGCGCCACCCCTGCAAGGGTTCGCTGGCAATGGTGTCGGGCTCCATGCGGTTCATGCGCAAGTCCCGGTTGCAGGCCGAAGCAATGGTGATCTGATCGAAGGGGTTGAAACCCGTCTGGGCTTCAAACAGTCGTTTGAAAGTCAAACAGCCTTGTTTGAGCAATTGGACATCCGACTCGCAATAGGCCACCAACTCCATGGCCATGTCAAACTCCTTGCCCTCGGCCACCTGTTGGGCATGCCACTGTTCAAACTCCGCTCGCTGATGAACGGACATGCCTTCGGGCATGTAATAGTCCCGGGCCGGCATGGGTCCCACGTACCGAGCATTGTCGCGTGTGTTGAACAAGTGGGGAAAATACCCCTTCTTCAATTCCGTCAGTCCAAAGGTCTTGGGAAAGGCCGACAAGGGCATTTGAAAAAACGACAGCGAATCGATGAAGCGAATCCCGTCATGCACCAGGCACAGCACCTTGCCCCCATTCCGCACTTGTTCGATCAACAACTTTTGACGGTGGTACTCGCTGATGATGGGGTAACTGTCATAGCCCTGAAAATTGTGGGCGATGACCGTCACCGGGCGCGTGTCCTCCTTGGTCAACGTCTCCAACCACTGCAAAAAGTCTTTGAAGCAATCGTTTCCCCCAAAACGGCACAAGACGGTCCTGGTCTTCGGTCTCGGCCACCACCAAGTTGGGCACGTGGCAACCGCCCTCCAGCATGCTCTCAATGTCAAAAAACACGTGCAGCAGGGGTTTGTCCTCGTCGTCGTCGGAGTCCTGGGCATCACGCCCGCGCCGTTTCTTCTGTCGCTTTTCAGCCCGCAGCTGGTCCGGCGTCTTGGCCACTTGCACGAAACAACGGTGCTCGTGGATCATGACGTCTTGGCGACAAGAAGGACAGCAGGCTCGACCGCACACGTGCTCCTGGATCTCCTGCGCGCCCCGCAACAGTTTACCGCAGTCCGGACATTTGCGCCGATTGTCGCACACGCTGGGGCATCCGGATCCAGCCACGCGACCGTCGTGGCTTCGACCGTGATGATTGGCCAGACAAACGTCCCCGTAAAACAGACACCGACAATGAGGGCACGATGCACTGGCGGTCCCCTTCTCCGACCGAGCCCGAGCATGATCGGAGCAGCCATCTTGCAAACAAGCCCCGCAATGATTAGCGTTTTGGGTGCAGCGATGTTGGCCCGCATCGTTGTATCCCTTGTAACAATGAGCGCAAAAGTAACTGGTGCCAAAAAATCCCGGCAAAGATTTGATGACGTCGTAGTGATCCCCCTCGTGCAATAGTCCCAAATTTTTGGAGCCAAACCCGTAAGCAGACGCTTCAAAGTTCCGGTCGGCGTCTACCACCACGATGGTGTAGTCGGCCATGGACAGATGAGCCGCAAACTGTTTTAATTCCGCGTCCCTGCAAGCGCCCAAAGGCACGCCCGTCGTCACGTGCAACTGGGTGGCCGCCGACAATTGCAGAGCGCGCCCTCGTTGGAACGCGCGCCATTGCGGATGGTTCTCCAGTTTGGCGCGCGCCGTCACCAAAGCCTGCGCACAGCAAAGTTGAGAGGAGAGGAGTCGTGACCGCGTACGAGGAATCCTAATCACGGCCTTCTTCACGACGCGCAACACCTCCGACGACCGGTGACCCGGTTTCACGCGGCGTTTGGTACCCCCGCCGCGCGGCGTGCACGTGCACGCACGTGCACGAACGTCAATTGAAACGAGTCGTTCATTTCAAACTGTTCGTTGGAATTCAACATCTTGGCCAGGTGCTGCAACATGGTGTCCACTCGTAAGGAATCTCGTCGCCATTCCCCGGCCGTCAACCCCCAACCGTTACAGCTGTTTACCAAACGATTGGAGCCTATGGTGAAGAACACGCGGTCCCGATCCGCAATCTCCTCTTGCTGGTCGCGCAGCAAACGTTCCAGGGCCCTGCGCAGCCCTTGCGTCAACGTAGCTGCCACGTTCTGGCACGGTCTCAAAGCCCCCACTTGGCGCACGCGCGTCTGAAACACGCGCTCCTGGACGCCCATGCGCACACTGCGCCGCTGCACCACAGGCTCCAACTCGAACTCGAATCGTCCTGGCGGGTCCTGGTCTTGACTCATGCTGGCATGGTACCGTCACGCCAGACACCTCACTTTATACACCGTCCCTGCTGACGCCAGCCTGGCGTGGCCCTCACCCCGCGCACCAATCAACGCCAACCAACCCATATGACGTCATGGAAGAACCGGGGGATGGGGGGTCCCTCCCCCTCTTGAGGTCACGTGGATAATCTCCGCGGCGCTGATTGGTGGACGCCAAATCCATAAAGGCGACGCACCGACCACGGAGATCACTCAGTTTCAAGATGGCGTCCTATACACCTCCTGAGAAAATGCCTAGATTAGAGATATTCAAAGAGGGATGGCGCAAGATTGTCAACAGCCACGACGAAGTATATTGGGTGCCGGACGACACCGCCAGTCCAGACCGAGACGGCTCATCCCATTGGGATTTTCTGCCACCACAAATGCAAGAGTTGATCCTCAAAGAAAAAGAAAAACCAGAGATCCAAGACAATATCAAAAATCGCCTGGCCATGGGTTGGGACAAAATACACTTGCAAATGGACCAGCTACCACGCTGTCGCGTACCCGGAACCGTAAGTTCACGTTTTTATGTCTTTTCATAGTAGTTAGCTCATAACTAAGTCACCCCATTTCCTGCCCTTTTCCTCAGCCCCTACCCGCCAAAGTGTTCTGTCTGACCTACACGCAGCAACTCATGAACGAGAGCGATTACATTCCTTGCTTCGAGGAACAGCATCGCCACATGCCCATCGAGCCACAATGGAATTCCATTCTGAATTCTGGTTTGGACGTTCGTAAGTAAGTGTCCCCCTTTTTTCGCAGCCCATGTTCCTCCAACAGAAATGCATGGTGTTCAGAGTCCCCACCAGCATTTTGAGACCGCGACCAGGATCTGCTGGCACTAGATTTCATTTCCACGCCTTCCAAAGTGCACGCCATTTGTTTCACAAGCTCCGAGGGGTTCCGCTCTAAGTAAGTGTTCTCTTTGTAGATCGTACCCCACGGCACCTGTGAGTTCCATTGGCTAGACTTTGCTCCTCCCGCCCGCTACGTCGTTCACGCCCAAACCCTGGTAGCGGCTTGCGTGACCCACCGGGGCAAAATCATCCGCGCCCATCAAGTCCACAGTTGCACTCACCCCCTTCGCTGCCCCTGGGATTATTGGCCGTGACGCGTAAGTGTTTCCTTTTCGTCAGATCACCACTTGGTTTTGTTCCCGGCCCAGGTGCGCTTGTCGTTTAGTGGTCAGGTTTTTTTCCTCCTCGTCAGATCACCACTTGGCACTGTTCCCTGCTTGATGATGATTCCCTGCCCCAATGCGTTTGTCTGACCTACAGACCACCTAATTAAGTGTCTCTCTATTCTCCCCCAGATCACCTTTTGGTACCAAAACTGTTACGTGTTTGACAACGCTCCCTTGAGCGGTCGAGTCGAATGCACGTGCGCCTCTTACATCGAAAACAAGGCCACACTCATCTGGCACGAAGATTACACCACTTTTGCCGCGGACACCGTTTACGGCCCCGCTTTGTTTTACAGAATGTAAGTCCTCCCTCTTTTTCAGGGTATGTTCCCGGGGTGGACTTGTTTCATTGGCACTGGCACTGGCACGGGAACCCACCCCAAATACGCCTCGTCCTTGTCCCCCGCTAAGTAAGTTTGTCTTTTCAGGCCCTGGTCAGGGGTTGGCTTTGTCACACAGACGTCCACATAGGTCACGTTCACGCAAACCACGCCCCCCAAAGCGACCTGCGGCTCATCGTCATCCCCGGGTACTGGAACAGACCCCTCAATTTTCGTCACAGGCGTTCTTTCTTCTCTTCCAGTTGCCCCAGGGGTGGACCTGTCATCTACCCGAACCCCGTTCTCATTGGCACTGGGACTATGACGGGCTCCGACCCAACCTGCGCATCGTCTTCGTGCCCCTCCGCTGAGTAAGTTTTTTCTTTGTCTTTCTAGTTGCCCCTGGGGTGGATTTGCGTCCAAACACCCAACTTTTGTCAACACTGGATAAAGAGCAAACTTGCCCGTCGTCTTCGTTACCCCCAAAGTCATTCATCTCTTGCTGCCCTTCTTGCAGTTTCTGATTGACGCCTACGGGAAGTGGGCCAACCATAAGAGTGAAAGTTGCATTTTCGTTTGTCCGATGTACCCTCGTTGCAAGCGCCTCATCTACTCAAAGCAGATCCCGGTCGCCCTCAGAGCCTTCCTGCCACGCAGGGCTACCTTGGCCAATTTCCAACGCACACTGGACTACTTTGAATCTCTCGACAGCTGACGGTCCAGCCCCAGGCAGTTGCCAATCGCCTCCAACAGCGCCTGGTGTTGGTCCTCATACCGTTGCCATGTTGTTTAGTTTTCGTTCTCGTTTTCACCTTTGTATTGCTTCCATTTTATCTGTGTTATTAAAACCTGTCAAATTCCCATTCCTTCGTGTTGGTTTTTTCGCAGACCATGCCCAAGGATGGGGTTGCCTCCCATCCAACCATGATCCAAATCCTCTCCTGCACTATCACAGTGACCTCCGATTTGGCGTTTTCTCTTTTCCCAGGTCTACATGGCTCCCCTGATACGCCTGGCTTGCCACCATCCCATTCCCCCACTGACTGTCTCGTACCGCTCGTCCACTTGCCCTCGATGGTTAGCATTGGACTACAAGGGTCGCACCTATTGCTGTTATATCACGCACGGTCATGCCACGCCCATTCAACTTCTTCTTTCAAAGGTCTACATCACTCCCCTAATACGCCTGGCCAGCCTCAATCCCTCCTTGCGCCTGATTGTCACACAGCCACCCTTCTTCACTTGCCATCGACGACTAAAGTTGAAATACCATGGAATCATGTGGTGCAGTCGTGTCACGCACAGTTACACTTTCTCCCCAGGTTTTCATTGACCCGCTGATACGCCTGGCCAACCTAGATCCCTCCTATGAACTGACAGTCCACCGCATGCCCTTCATCGCTTGCGACTACTGGTTGGTGTTAAAACACAAACACAACCTCTTCCTTGAAATTCGTACCAGTTATCTCACGCACGTGGATTATTAAAACGCTGTGCTGTGATTGGTTTTCTTGGCAGAGATTGATTGATCCCATGGCCGAATGCCCACGCCCCCAAGAAAGAATCTTCGTTTGCCCACGCCTCCATGACTGTGGTCAGTGGATCCACTTGTCCCGCCGCCACATCATATACCACATCCTGCAATCCCATTGATTGTCTGTTCTCTGTCTCTCGCAGCTGTTCATCGTGCCCATGATCCTTTGGCCCAGCGTACCCCCGGCCGAGTCAACCCACCCAAAGTCATGATCCTCATCTGCCCTCACTTCAGTGAATGCGGTCAACAACTACGTGCCCTCAATAGACTGGCTTTGAGTCATTTGTGCCAATGAAAGTGCCTGTTCTCTCCTAGCTGTACATTGTGCCCATGATCTGTCTACACCATGGTCGAATCGTCGTCCCACCCAGAGTCAGGATGCTCCTCTGCCCTTACTTCGGTCACTGCGGTCAATACCTGCGCGCCCTCAGTTCCCTGGCTTTGCGTCACGTACGCCACTGCGACACCAACTATCGCGGCCGAGATGTAACTTTGCGTCGCTGTTTTTGCAGATCCTAACCAGCACCCACCTCTGCTCGGACATTGATCCCCAGTACTGGGCGCATGCGGGTCAGACCTGTCTCTATCTTCCCACTCGCTTCTTTCACCAAGAGATTGACTTTCATTCCCCTGCTTTCCTTTCCAGTGCATGACAGACACGCTGAACGTGTTCCCCACCCATCCCGACGCCGGGGTCAAGCTTTGACAGCACCTCCAACGCTATTGGATCCAACAACGTTTCGTGCGCTGTGAACATTGCCAACACTTTACTTTGTCAACCGCCTGTCAACAATGCCACTTTAAAGACCACCCCTATCGTTATCCTTTCAGTTGCAAATATTGTAATCGTAATTTAGCCTTTTTACAGTTTCATTAAAAACCGTTCATTTGTATTGCAGTGTGGTGCCTTTTCCACTAAACCCCCAGTCAGTATCCGCTGTTCATACGGGAGGCCCTTCCAATCCAAGTTCAGTCACCGCAACCCCTGTCGCCGCTGTCGAAGTCTACGGCCATCCTATTGTCGAAACAATGCATGCAGTATCTGTGACTATTTAGAATCCGTGCTGCACTTGTAAACCACCCTTTAATTATATCAAAAACCGTTTATTTGTATTGCAGTGTTTTGTGAATTTTGGTGCCTTTTCCACCGCTCCAGATCCCTTTGTCCACTGCCTATTAGACCGCGATCATTACCATCGCCGCCAATCCTGTCGCCGCTGCCGACACCTGCTCCCCTCCTACAGTTACTATTACCACTTGTACTACTAAACCACCATTGCAAACAACACTGACTGCCTGTTATCGCTTGCAGGTGATGTTTGCCTGTGCGGTGGACAAGTACAGTTCACGACGCTTAATGACGCTCCGCTTGGTACGACGCTTGTTCCTCTGCCCTTTCTACAGTGACTGCAGTGAACATGCACGAAGCTATGCGCCATTCGCCATCCTCCGTCATTCACGGAATTTTGAATCTCTTTTCGATGTTGTAAACAGAACCAGGATAAAATACCATTAAACAGTGTGTCAATAACCATCACGTGTCTGTTCATTGACTCTCTGGTCACGTGACCCTTGGTGCATGATTGACAGTTTTTGGGGTCAGCGGTCACTCCCCTAAATCTATCCATCAAACTCCAAAATACTCGACGCTGATTGCCTAAAAAAGTGACAGTTTTTGGGTCTATCCTAGCCGATAGTACTACTAGTATCTAAATCCAAGTTTTAGGAAAACATGTCATTAAGGGCCGGGAGTCAGGGATTTCCCGGCCAATTATTAGAGAGATTAAGATACAGGTTTGGCTATCTTACCGCAAACGGCAAACCCCGGTTTGCGGTTAGCAGTTTTACGTTAGCCGTCTGCCCATATTCGGGGCTTAAGATTCGTGGTTGGTTCTAACAACAAATAGCCGGCCGCCAT
>JAEMWC010000405.1:47500-50000 GCA_016490735.1 Pachyseris speciosa
AGTAATATTCAGCTTTGGCCCTTTTCGTCATTGTTGATACTTTGTTTCTGAGCCTTCTGTAATCCTCCCACAATCTTGGGTCGTTAACTTCTCGTGCCTTTTTAAGTGCCTTGTATCTTTGGTTCATGATCATTCTGATCTCCTTTGTTATCCAAGGCAAGCTGTCACTGCGTATCTTTATTTGTTTAAATGGTGCATGTTTGTCACATATTTCTGTGAAGAGGAGATTCCACTCGTGGTAAGCAACGGCGGATGGGTCCTCGAAGACTTCACGGACCTGAAAAGGTGCCCGAGCGATGTCAGTTTGGAATTCTCTTTCATCAAGCTTGTTATAATTTCTGATGGTGATAATTTTAGGCGGGTCTCTTGGGACGCTCGTCGCCAGAGTTGCATAAATCATGTCGTGGTCAGAAATGCTCAAAGGGCAGATGCTCTTTTGTTTGACCAGGTCTTTTCTTGTCGTGACAATCAATAAGATCGATCAATGTTTTAGAATGGTTAGTTATCCTTGTAGGTCCTTCGATAACACTCTGCATGTTATACTGTTTGAATATTCTTCCCATCTTGTTTCCTTCGTAGGATATTTCGCCGTTTCCATCCTGTAGTAGATTACTATTAAAGTCTCCGAGGAGAACTATATTTGAAAACTTCATCCAAGCTTTTTCGAGCAGTTTTGGAATCGCTGAAAAAAATTCGTTGGTCTGATTCGGTGGTCTGTATATGATTCCTAACATTATATCCCCTGCACCAGCCTTTACCTGCATGCATATTCCTTCCACTTTATCCTCTTCCAAATCTGATCGGTGGATTACTTTCAGTGACTTGCGGTAATATATTATACAGCCGCCTCCTTGTCTTTCTGGTCTATCTCTTCGGATAAAATTGTTATTTTTAATTTCTATTTCTCCATCAGAAGTGTCTATACCAATGTTTGCAAGTTCAAGAGCGAGGCGAAAGGTTTCGTTTAGGCCAAACCATAGCCCTCTGGCTCTTTGGTCGGTAAGTACTTCATGTATCCCCTATCATAATATATTTAGAACTTAAATTATATCGGCATGTATAGCCATGAATGGACATCAGTATAGCCATGTATTACCATGTAAGGCCGTGTATAACCGTGTATAGCCATGTATTGACATGTCTTGCCATGTATAGCCATGTTTTACCATGAATCGACATGTATAGCTATGTATAGGATACTTCACAAATTAATGTGATCAAGTAGTGATCAAGTAAGCTGAAGCCACTCAAAAGGCATTAAGGTCACAAGGTAGCGGGTTTAACCCTTTAAATCTACCAAAGCAAAGATTGAGCCCAAGCATTAGCAGCCATGGACAGTTGTTTCGGCCTTGTTAGGCCTCATCAGCATTGCATAGCTCATGCTCAGGCTCAAGTACCCACATATCAATAAAACAAGCCATGAAAACGTAAAGCTTGTAAATGTAAAACCATGTAAAACCATGTATAGCCATGTATCGACATGCTTTGCCATGTATAGCTGTGTACAGCCATGTATCGCCATGTATCGCCGTGTATAGGCATGTATTACCATGTATGGCCATGTGTAGCCATTTATTACCATGTATAGCCTTCTATAGCCATGTATAGTGATGTATAGCCATGTATCGACTAGTATAGTCATGTATTGCCACGTATAGCCTTGTAAAGCCATCTATTACCATGTATCGACATATATAGCCATGTATCGACACGCATAGCCATGTGCAGCCATATATCGACATGTATACTCATGTACTGCCACGTATAGCCTTGTAAAGCCATCTATTACCATGTATCGACATGTATAGCCATGTATCGACACGCATAGCCATGTGCAGCCATATATCGACATGTATACTCATGTACTGCCACGTATAGCCTTGTAAAGCCATCTATTACCATGTATCGACATGTATAGCCATGTATCGACACGCATAGCCATGTGCAGCCATATATCGACATGTATACTCATGTACTGCCACGTATAGCCTTGTAAAGCCATCTATTACCATGTATCGACATATATAGCCATGTAGCGACATGTATATCCATGTATTACAAGGTATAGCCGTGTATAGCCTTGTATCGCCATGTATAGCCGTGTATAGGCATGTATTACCATGTATGACCATGTGTAGCCATTTATTACCATGTATAGCCGTGTATAGCCATGTATTGTCATGTATAGCCGTGTATAGCAATGTTTTACCATGTATGACCGTGTATAACCATTTATTACCATGTATAGCAATGCATTGCCTTGTATAGCCATGTATCGCCATTTATACCATGCCATAGAAAATACAGCCAATCAGAATGCAGGAAAGCCGTTGTATATTCGTCAGTATTCCACCGAACCTTCCCATCGATCAGTGCAATTCAACGGTATCATACCCAACCTTCCCATCGTGCGTTGAGATTCCCGCGTGTGGTGGCCTTGCTGGCCAGTGTATTTTCTATGGCATGGTATAAAATAGTTATGTAACCCTTTCTCGTGGTA
>JAEMWC010000405.1:57500-70000 GCA_016490735.1 Pachyseris speciosa
GGTGCCCCTGCCGGAATCGGCAAGGGCCAGGTGACGCCACTGTAGGTTACAAAATCATTCGACGCGTACCAAGGCATGGGTCGCACTTGGCAAATTTTTGAGGGAATTTGTTTACCTTGCGGTAGGAATCTGTCATCGGAGGACATTGCCAAGTGCGACTCCAAGTTTTCCGACTGGAAAAAACTGAAAATCTGCAAAAACATCAAAGACGCCGTAGTGCTTGGGTGGGGCAGGCAGATTTTGGAAAATTCGAGCTAAACAATAGGAATCACAGAGAGAACTGTCAATTCTTGTCATTGAAACATGATAAATTCGAGACACGATCGATTTGAACAAAACGTAGAAATTTTCAGACCTTCGCGCTTTTCGTTATGGACTGACGGGGCTATCACTATCCTTCACAAATTTCAATGTTCATACTAAAACTTTCTACAGGCCTGCAAAATAAGGGGAATTGACCCGGCATAGGGTGATCGAGATATTCTTCGTGAACGTCGATTTCTTCCATAGTTAGTAACTACTAACTATGTTTCTTCCTTTTATCATGGTCGCAGTTAAAATCGTCAGACGTTCGTTATGCATCCCACGAAATGTAATGGTTATCAGCGCTGCTTCAACGGCATATTTATTTCGCTTTACATAATCGCGCTATCCTGTCTTCCGAAAACACGCGGGTTAACATAAGCTTTTCTGATCTCTGGTATCTGGTATAATTCGGCTCTCAATGTGTCAAAAGAAAGACAATGGGCTCCCACTAGTGAGACTCTTCTCCGTTTGAATAAAAGTTTTCTTTCTACATGCCTATACACGGCTATACATGGCAATGCATGCCTATACATGTCGATACTTGGTAATAAATGGCCATACACGGTCATACATGGCAAAACATGACAAGACACGGCTGTACATGGCAATACATGGTTATACATGTTGATACATGGTAATAAATGGCTATACACGGTCATACATGGCAATACATGACAATACACGGCTGTACATGGCAATACATGACTATACATGGCTCTTCATGGCCATACACGGCTATACTTGGCAATACATGCCTATAAACGGCTATATATGTCGATACATGGCAATACATGGTAATACATGACTATACACGCTAAGATATGGCAATACATGACAATACACGACTGTACATGGCAATACATGGTTATACATGTCGATACATTGTGATAAATGGCTATACACGGTCATACATGGCAATACATGACAATACACGACTGTACATGGCAATACGTGGCAATACATGTCCATACATGGTAATAAATGGCTATACACGGCCATACATGGTAATACATGGCTATACCAGTCAATACATGGCAATAAATGGTGACATGGCAATACATGGTTATACAGGCCAAGCCTTGGCACTACATGCCTATACACGGCTATACATGGCAATGTATGCCTATACATATCGATACATGGTAATAAATGGCTATACACGGTCATACATGGCAATACACGACAATACACGGCTGTACATAGCAATACATGGTTGCTCATGTAGATACATGGTAATAAGTGGCTGCACATGGTAATACATGCCGATATAATCCAACTTCTAAATACACTACAATAGGGGATACATGAAGTAGTTACGCTTTGGTCTGGCGTTCACCCGCTGACCAAATAGCCCGAAAACTCTGTGTACGAGATTGATCCGGCTGCCGTCACTCTGTAATTAATTTTGAGTGGTAAATTTTGCTGAGAAACTCACGTACGGCCGGGATATCACTCACCCCTGAGACTTTGACAGGTAGTTTATTTGCTATTTTTCTACAATATTTCAATTTCTGGGCATAATTTTTTTTAATGATAAGTGATTTTAGTTTTTACTTGCGTGACGTGAAACTGACCGCAGAAAACTTACTCTCTTTTATAGTAATATTAGTCTCTGTTTTAAATGACGTACGTATTTGCAAACAGTTTCACTCTGCTGATTATTTTTTCTCCTATCATTTCACTGAGATTTCAGTGACGTTAATGCAAAAATCCTCCGTTATTCTATGCAAGCTAGCGGACCTATGGGGAAACACAATCTCCTAGAATTATTTCCTAGGTAGTAGGTTTTCTATGCCGTCGTTTTTTGGGTCGTCGATTTCTAGAAATCCATAACCCAAGCAATGTAGAATGTGCTTGAAAAATGCGATGTATTAGAGAAGGCAGCGTAACTATCTGTACATGATCGACATGATGCCATAGTGAAAATAAAATATGGAAAGGAATTCAGATCTCGTTATGCTAACTTTGTCATAATATTACTACCGTGTAGGCGAATCAGTGAAGAAGCAAATTGCAGTTCCGATTGCCTCGTGGAAATGCCGAGTGAAGGCCAATATGGCCTCTAGTTTCTTCGCAAACGATGAGGAGACTGGTACTAGTGAAGCATTGTGGGATTGTTTGGGTGGACGGAAGATGACAAACATGCCATTCTTCGGCGTTTTCAAAGCCGGTAGAGTTTCTCTGTGAAGCAGAATTAACAACACACATCAACACCTCGGCTGAAAGCAAAAGCGCAACCCCTCCCCGTGCGATCTCCAAACTTACGCTTCCCACGCCTTGACTGAAGTGTTTGTGCAATACATTTTATTGATTTTACTACCCGAAACAACTCATTTGTTGGTGCTTGCTCTAAGTTTATTGTTTTACTACCAAAAAGAGAATTTTAAAAAGATAAACAACATTCGTTATTATTGGTACATATCACTATGTATTTCACAAGCCTTCCCCCTCTACAAATTCAATTATTTACAAGTGTTCTTTGTGGTTAGGTTCAATAAATAGCTTACTTTAAAGCAAATTCATAAAAGTGAAAAAGTTGGTTAAAATACTAATGGGACTTCCATGGGGCCTGTTAGTAGCCTATTTCAGCCTCTCTGATTGCAGAAAAAGAACACGTACGCAAAACGCGTGCGAAACGGCTCCTGTAGCTTCCTGTGAATGGGTTTTTTTTGTTTTTTTTTAGATATCGCTTTTAATAAGGTACGCTACAGCCCCTATTGCCTTGAAGCTTGGGAGTAGGCCATCAAGGCTAAACAATTTTACTGTCTTTGAGTATCTACGTACAAAAGCACTCTTATTTTATATAAGCTAAGAGAGACCTCAGTGACGACAACAATTTAACACACTTTCAGAGTTCTCTTACATGATTTTAGCGACTCCATTTTAGGACGAAGCCTCCTGAGCAATTACGTCTATGTGAATTTCACCTAAGAAAAGACAACGTAATGGGGAACAGACTAAAATCTAGAACGTCACCTGCAATAACGCG
Source organism: Pachyseris speciosa (assembly GCA_016490735.1). Classification (NCBI taxonomy): domain Eukaryota; kingdom Metazoa; phylum Cnidaria; class Anthozoa; order Scleractinia; family Pachyseridae; genus Pachyseris; species Pachyseris speciosa. Next base: position 60,796 of record JAEMWC010000405.1, read on the forward strand.
TTCTACAAGTAAGTCCAGGGAAGTATTATGTAATTAGCCAAAGGAAAACCAACAAAAAGCTCTGTTTCCGGCAATAAATGAACTAAATACAAAAGTCGTGCAACCTAAATCAAATGCTGGTTTTCTTTATTTTCTTAATTAGTTTCGAAGCACCGAAAAATCCTGTGAATTGAACCTCAGATTAACCTTCACGAGGGAATCGAATTGACGTTCTCTCCAATCTACATATGATCGGCACTAATTACTTATTTTAAAAAGGCTTTTTAAGCACGTGATGAAATGCCTTGGTCATATTGTTCCAGCAATGCGACAAACGAAACATGAACACTCAAGCCCTCTAGCTCGCAGCAAGCAGTTAAAAATTCTCATCTCTCTTTTCCCTGATTAATTTCTGCATCAATACCTTTGCATTCCGCGTTGTCCTTTTAGACATAATGTTACTGAAACAAAATTAAAACCAGTCAACATGCTGACAGCCCTTTGCCTCAGACCAGACGGTGTATTTGTGTAAGACACTCGGGACCTTAGGCTCGATTACCAGCCGTTGTTTCGGGAAATGATCCCGCCTTTCTCGGGGAGGATACTCCGGACACGGGTGAAACCCGGGAGGGTACACCCTATTATGGCCTATACGGGGAGGCTCCGCCTGAAAGGGGTACCTTTTTCACGCTTCAGGTATATGAAAGGGTAGGGATTTCACGAGTCGAAGTATATGAAAGGGTACGGAAATCTGTCATTTACGTATGTTAAAGGGCCTTTCATGAAAATATTTCGCACACATACTTTACGACTGTACTGTTTTAATTTATTGAACACTACATGAAAATGGCAAGACTTCCTGTTTTAGGTATACGAAGGGGTACCATTTGGCAATAGAAGGTATACAAAAGGGCTACCTTTTCCGTCAAAAATGTTATATAAAAGGGTAAGGGGTCGGACCTCGGGTGGAGCCTCCCCGTAATAATTTTTTTAGTACCCCCCCCACCCCTGGGAGAGTGAGCGGAGGAAATCGAGCCTAATCGGACACGTGAGAGAAAAGTTTTGGTACCATATCTACTGAAGTGAAACGGGAAATTGACCATCGTTAACCCTTCGTGATTTCCTCCGAGAAAGGGACGGAAATTTGCTTGCAGGGTGCACTCGAAGAAGAGGCTTAGGAAACCCGAAAGTCGTTTCATTTCTGACGGTGAGCGAGGAGCATGAAAAAATGAGTTAGAAGCAAACCTCGCTCTCCCTAGAAGCTTTCCTTCGCTTCGCTTACCGCGCTTGAAAAAAAAAACTGGAAAGGTCATGGTGGGTGACGATCTGAAAACAGTCTGCTGGAAAAATCTAACTAAAAATTAGCTACATGTTATTTCCGACCGTTGGTCACATAAACCCTTTTCCTCCAACCTCGTACCATGTCATAGTCTAGGTTACGTGGTTTGAACTTTTGAAACTTCAGATGCGTGAGACCAGTTCATTGCGTAGAGTTTCCTTTACTCCATAGTTGAGTGAACGACATGACTAAACTTTGTTTCTTGTCAATTGTGGGAGGAAAAGGGTTAACATTAAAATGTCTAACTAAAAACTAAATAAAACCAATTGAATCCGCCAGCACTGTGCTCTGCGACAAGGGACGGTTTTAAGACCTTTGAAAATTAAGCAGTCTCGGGACCAAAGTCTTCGTACAAAGGATCATGCATGGAGATGTCATTGTAGTAAGCGGCTCGCAGGCGAGAGCGGTGGTGGTACTTTTTCCAGTAGACAATGGCTCCCACGACAACAAAGATAGCAACAAAACCAGCTACGCAGATGCCGACGATAGCTCCGGTGGAAAGACCTCCTGAGGAATCATCTGTGTGAATAAGAAAGCGGGAATTCAGCAACAGGACAACAGATTCCAAGGGACACAAGTCTCTCATAAGATAGAAAGAGGGTTGGAATACAGCTGAACTTTCCCGTGGGCTGAACAAACTCTCACCAAAGACGAGCCGTTTGTGGGAGTCCAAGCCCTTTAATTAAAACCCCTTACCTCGCCTTGGCACTCATTTTTACAGCATTTTAGGTATTTGATTATCAAAGGATCGATTGGAGCCAGTGTGTGAAGCTTTTACGTACATCTGGCTGGTATGTAATAAGTAAATAGCACCAAACACATCGACATGCGTTGCTCTATTATGAACCCTTTTCGCTAGGCACAATTCAGACATCTTTGCTTCACGTTACAAAATCCTATACATTCCTATAAAGAGTCTGAAAAGCAAACCAATCACCGGCTCTTAGACCTCTTACGCTGGCAACTACAGTGAAGATGCGGGGCTCTACAAAGATTGAAATGACCGACAGACACCAAGCATGGAAGAGTTTTTCCCTCAAGTGTTTATTAATCAAATTTAAGCGCAAACAGCAAAAACGAATGACACATTTACCTTTGTGATCATGATCTCCCTTATGGTGATCAACGTTACCGTCTGATCGAGGATCTGTTGTTTGAAAGGAAAATGACATTACAAGTAGAAAACACCAAGAGAAAATTGCTTTTTAAGCCAGGGCAAACACAGTTAAACCTAACTGACCATTTTACACACAATCTTGGCGTTTCGTACATCATTAAAAATCAGTGTACCGTCTTCCTATCAAAAACTGACTCAGTAACTTCAAGTTCACAATACCAAGAATATATATGCTAATATATTCTAGTCTTGGCATTTAATGGCAACCCAGGCTGGAGCTTCCTCTGATCACACACAAATAAGTGAACTAACATAACCATCCGTATTGTTGCTAAGTGTTAAACCCAATTATTTTTGTTACAAGTGAATTAAGACGTGACTGTAAGTTATTAGTTTTCAGCTTAAAGATATTAGCATGCATATATATGTTAGCAAGAAAGAAAAGATTAGGTCATTACAGTAAAATTATTATTTTGACAATAGGAGGTGCTTTTCAACTGTCAGGACAGAAAAATTAATACATGGATCATGTGATTGTATGGAAATGAACAGTGCCAACAAACCTGTGGAAACACTTTGCCAAGGTGAGGATGGTGTTTTGAAATGGTCTGCTTAAACATCAAAGAGGCCCAGTTAGCTCATCTTTTCAAAATTAAAATTTTCTCCAATAATCAACTAGTTGTTTTAATACACAGGTTAGGTCAAAGGAGCAAAAATTAATAGACAATTAGGAACTACAACATTTTCAATGTTAATTCTCAGTTGGCTGTCTCGAGTAAGTAGAGAAACTCTATGAACAACTGCCCTTGATTCATTAGAACCAAACAAACATTCAGTTCCACTATTAGATGGTGATGCATGTTGAGTCCCTACTCACAAATTGAATTCTCACTAAGTTGCACAAAGAGCCTATGTTGTCTTAGCTTAGATTCATGAGGGGCACCCAACGAGCCAAATCAACCAAAAGCTGTAGAAAGGCATTTTAAGTGCCTTATGGTGTTTGAAGTCTGTCTAAAGAGGTGTTTTCATAAGCTAGAAGAAGTTCATTTGTTCGGATTCCCTAGCTGAAATTTTAATTGCCCGAAAATGTTAGGGAACAAAATTTTCCTTTGAGAAAATGCAAGCGGAAATGAACTTTCCACGAGCTTTCTAGAAAACCATTTTATTTCCAAAAATGCTAGCTGACGTTTTTGACTGTTAAAAACAGCAATTACGGCCTTTCCGAAAACCTCAGGGGCTATGATTTCCCAATTTCGAATCTTTTAGGGCATGTTTTGGAGTGCACTCTTTAATCGACGCCGAAAGCCCAAGGCAAATTGACCTCCACCGAACATATATCTACCGAAACTTCTCGTTGGGTGCCTCTGATTCATTTACTCTGAGTCACTGAGATGGTGTTACCCTTGTCTCGCCAAAAAACTGTAATGTCCAAAAGTTATAGGACTTGATACAGTGGCAAACTGAGCAGTTGTAAGTTCACATCAGTTCACTAACTCACTGGTATGGTATGGTGTTACACTTGTCTCACCACAAATGTGCATATTCAAAAAATCAGTTGACTGGGTGATTACTTGTGCAGTTATCACATTCAAAATACTTAGCGCGTGATGGCTGTTATTTGACAATAGTTTTGATTAATTGCAAACAGACTGCATTATTTGTTTCAAACTTTCAAACTTTTGAATATTGTAATCATACAACTGTAGCATGAGTGTGACCTCATTTGAAATATCAATTGTTGATCAGTTTATTTCTTGCATGGCTTGAATGCTTTGTGCGGTGTTCACATCCAAAACACACTCTTAAAACCTGTGACAAGAAAACCTACTGCCCTTTGCTGAAAGAAGGCTTATGCCTTTTGGCGGCTATTTTACAGCTTGCCAGATCTGAACATGTTTTTCTTGGGAGCACATACATTGAAATTCACGTTGCTTGATCAAATAACGCAAATGACATTAGACCTTTCACACAGGAGAGGTTTCTTTTTATGATTTTCCCTGGCAGCCTGGATACATCTGTTCCAAAAATTCACCATTCTTTTCAACAAGAGCTTAGGCTTGTGTTAATAAAAAAAAATCTATAAAAACCATGTGAAATTACTGAGAAAATGACGAACAAGTGAAGAAGACTCATTAGTCCTCAACCAAAACCAATCAACAATCGATATTTCAAAATAATGAGGTTACACTCGGGCTACGGTTGAATGATTACAATATTCAAATTAAATTTGAAAGTTTGAAATGAATAATGCAGTCTGTTCGCAGTTAATAAAAACTATTCTCAAATAATAGGCGGTACGTAGTTTTTTTTTTCTTTTAGTTTCTATATTGTTGGGTATTGTGTAGTAATTGTGATAGTTTAATAAAAAAAATATCATAAAAAAAATCAATAACTAAATAATAGGTGGCACGTGCTGAGTATTTTGACTGTAACTTTTTGGATCTTAGGTGATGTCATCACACTTGTCTCACCACACCACAAAATAATACTGAAATGTTCAGAAGTTGCAGGAAAAAAAATGCCTAGTTCATAAAAATATTAATATTGAGATGTAAAAGTTCAAAAATAAGTATTGTTTAAATTTAATATCACTATGTGTTTGTTCGTGTTGCTCAATAACTGGTCTATTTTGTAGTGCTTCTGGCCCGTTTGCCTGCTATCATAACCGCGTCAAAGCCATTATCTTAGAGCTACATTCATGGAACCTTCAAAAGGAGGCTAAAACTTCGAAATATTCTAACGAAAAGCTCACTTTTCTTTAGCTGAATGCTTGTGTGTCCTGGCCAGTTTAAATGGCAAGCATTTAGCTAAAGGTAAGTGACCTTTTCTTTAGAATATTTCAAAGTTTTAGATACTTTTTGAACCGTGAATATAGCTCTTTTACAACTTAATTTTCACAATATGCAGAATATTAGGCTTATAACTACACATGCAGCATGTCTGGGCTGCCTATGATTAGTCCACAGAATAAAGGACCTGATTAAGTCACTTATTATAGCATTTACAACATGACAGTGATCAACAATTATTTTTGTCATCTTTAACTTTGAACACTGGTTATACAACGACCACAAAATAGCATTTTATGCACCTCAAATGGCTGTCTGTTAAAAAGTACATTAGCAATAACCAGTACCAAGAGGAAAGAGAACATGGAAAGCAATATAATAATAATAATAATAATAATAATAATAATAATAATAATAATAATAATAATAATAATAATAATAATAATAATAATAATAATAATAATAATAATAATGTATTTAGCTGAGCACCGATGCTCTACTAATTGGGGAGACTAAATCAAATCAACTCTAAATAAATCAAATGAAATCAAATGTTGGTTTTTGGGGAGAGGGGAAAACCAGAGTACCTGGAGAAAAACCTCTCGGAGCAGAGTAGAGAACCAACAAACTCAGCCCACTTATGACGTCGAGTCCGAGAATTGAACCTGGGACACATTTGTGGAAGGCAAGCGCTCTAACCACTGCGCCAACTCTGCTCAACCTGCTCACACACAAACACCTCTCATTGGTCCTTGTTTCCAATGGTTATCCGTTTTCGTTTGTAAAAAACCTTACGAAAACCAAGGAATGAACAACCACTAAAGAACCTGAACCCGAAATGAAATCTACTGCGGTTCTGCTATACGTCAAAGGCACATCAGAGGCTCTTCGCCGTTGCCTACAACAACAAGGCATATGGACTGTTTTCAGATCTGACACAACTCTTAGATCACACCTAGTGCGTCCCAAGGATATTGTCGATCAAGTAAAACAAGACAGAGTAGTCTAAATGTGGTAAGGTTTATACTGGAGAGACGGGAAAATCTTCCGGTATGTATGAAGGGATTATGGAACAAGATAGAGACATACGGCTTGCTCGAACCCAATTCTCCGCTGTTTCAGAACATAGAAACGCAACCAGACATTATCCGCTCTGGGACAAAGTTAAATTTATTGACCAAGACCCACAGTGGTACACCCATAGGGTTAAAGAGGCTATTCACATAAGACCTCACTCTAACAACATCAACAAGGACAGTGGAATTGAAATTCCTGAAGCTCAAACAACACAACAGCTGATCAGTACCAAAGCGGACCGCTGAGGGGACAATTTCTAGTCTGAACGACAAGGATCGAAATCCTCCAATCAACAACAGCCTAAGCGACCGAAACGCACCAATCACCACCAGCCATGGTGCTTCTTATACTGACACGCAGCCAGTTGACACCATCGCCTGATGAAGACCAGCAGTATAGCAGTCGAAACGTTGCGATCCACATCTTTGTGACTCAATTGTGAGACAAAAGATTAACTCAGCTATCATAGTCAATAATCTATACACAGGACACAGACTTTCCATTACAGCATAGCTGTGGAGAAGTGTACATGCCACTTTTTCCAAACCAATTGACTAAGAATTCCTCACTCACCAAAGTGAGTATCGCACTGGTTAATTGCCATTTTGTTACAAGTAGCACATTACTTGAACAGTTAGCATTACTTGTATAACAGTTATTGTAAGAATTTTACACCACTTATATACAAATTTATCTTTATTACTAGCTTCTAAAGTATTATTTAGTTCTGTTAGCCACAAATATTGCTTTGCCATTAGAGGGGTCATGTTTTTCTATAGCTTTGATAGCACAACTTCAGTCTTAAGATTAGTTATACTGTTTACAGCGACAGCGAGTACTTTATCACTGTTCAATAGCCATTACATTATGGTGGACAAGGTCAAGGTAAAAGTACATTATGGTGGACAAGTCAAGGGCAAAGTACATTATGGTGGACAAGGTCTAGCTCAGAGATCAGAAAGCAAGAGGTGATTAAAAACCCTTCATTTTTGTTTGGTAGCCCCCCCCCCCCACTCTGTCACACTAACTTACACAGCACAACAACAACAGACACAGCTTTATGGACATGAATACCACAACTGCAATCAACACAAACCTGGAGAATTCGATGGACTTGTCTGTTTGGGGGAACTTCGGTCTAAAAGTGTCAAAGAGGCCAGTGAACACAACAAACTTTCAGTTAGGGATCAGGAAATTAGACCACTTAAACCAGATAAAGAGATCATTATTCTGAATGAGTGGGTGTCAATAACCCTTACGAACAAACAGAAATACATGTATGGCAACAGTGGCAGTAGTTTTTTTTGGGTACATGAACTGCTTACGTAAAACAAGAAGTATAGACAAGTGCATTTATAGGGAATAATAACAATGGAAGACCTAAATGTTTATGAGTTAACATTTTAAAATTTCAAGGAATCAAGCTATTAAATGCCCACCTGATGGCTTGTATCCACATGGTTTGTATTGATGAATGCTTTTATTGTATCCTACACAAACCAAAACCAAACCACATTTGCAAGAATGAACATTGCTTTTAGTATAAGAAACACAATGGGCATTCCATAGGGTGTATACAAAACCTGGGCTAGGCCATGGCTCAGGCCATGGCCTACCCTATGGCCCACCATTTTTTTTGATGTTTTTTACAGGTTTGTTTGTTTTTTGTTATGACAAGAATCCGAAGTTGTCAAGGTCACGATTATATAGCAATTTAAAAAAATCAAATTAAAGAAACACATTTCAATTGAGTGGGTTTTCGGTGAATAGTTGAAGGCAACTGATGCGATCGCCAAGAGAAAGTTTGGTAGCCAGGCATGGAATTGGGATTGGACTCGTTATTTAAGAAAAGCAGGAATCACAGTTGTGGCTTATGTGTCGTGTTGTTAATTAAATTATTTCCCTTATGGCACATGGGCACGTGACAAGAAGTATATGGGTAGTGTGACAAGATACAGATGCCTGTTCTCAAATAACATTGAGAGCTCTAATTTCCGCATCATTAGTTCAAGTGACGCATTAATTCCACAATTTAATTTTCATTATTTTTGCCCTAAATTCTTGAAAACTAGGAAACAATAGCTTTTTTTCATGCACTGTATTTCATATCAATCTTTCACACAATAAGGTTAAATTGTTTAGAATATTTCTGAAAAGGAAAGTGGCATTATTTTATCTTGGTGGAGATCCACTGTAATCATGGACATTGAAAGAACACACAAAGTGGCCAGTTACGTTTAGGGACAATTCCACGAGCATTGCTTGTATTGCTGATTTCTACAGTTGGTGTTAAAATAAATTTGCTCCTTTTGTCTCAACAAATTTTGTCCTTTACTGGAAAGCAGGAGTTAGTTGAGTTAGTTAGAAAGTAATTTTTCTTTCAATTTGTGTAAATTTAAGTTGCGTTAATTTAGAATACCTTAATTAACACGAGCATTAATACCTATATAAGGTATATAAGGCTAATTAGGTATGCTGTATAACAAAGCATGAGTATGAGGTATGTGCAACATTTTTGTGAATTGCTATTTGAAAACAGGCATCTGTATCTTGTCACACTACCATGTACCTCTTGTCATGTGCCCATGTGCCTTAAGGGAAATAATTTATTTAAGAACACAACACATAAGCCACGATTGTGATTCCTGCTTTTCTTAAATAACAAGTCCAATCCCAATTCTATGCCTAACTACCAATCTTTTCTTGGTGATCGCATCAATTGCCTTCAAATATTCACTGAAAACCCACTCAGTTGAAATGTGTTTCATTAATTTGCTTTGCTTTGCTATATTATCATGACCTTGACAACTTCTGATACTTTCAATAACAAAAATAAAGCAAACCAGCAAAAAACATTGAAAACTATGGTGGGCCATAGGGTAGGCCATAGCCCAGGTTTTGTAT